>JAXBDA010008385.1:0-14932 GCA_036023075.1 Gaultheria prostrata | reverse complement strand
GAACCCACGGAGGACCCTTTCCTCAACCTAATCTCCTTAGTCATCATAAAGAAAGGAGAATAAAACCACACACAAAGAAATGAGATTCACAAGTATTGACTAGATAATGCTACAAAAATTGCTCAACTAAACTGATCTAATCTCTATGACCTATATCAACGTAATGGGTTGAAGTTGGGATAAAAACACACATAAATCAGTAAAGGTCCAAAATACATGTGAAGAATAGTTATGGGACAACATGTCCGATCTCTCTTCCCTTAAATAATATAGTCTAGGGATATTTCTTGAAGTTACAAAAGTCTAGAGTTATTCTTTATAGTTGCATGAAACTATATGGGTAAAACTGTAATTTACAAAAGGACGTAGTGCAAATCCACATAGGTTCAGTGAATGAATCAGTGGGGAAGTCATCATTACGTATAGCAAAGCTGGTTTCAATTGGTCCCAAGGGCCAAGCTTATGGGGACCAATCAAACCTTTGAACCGTCGCTGCATGTGATTGATTTATACATCGTACCAGAGGGACAACCACCACATGGACGGTGATTTTGTCTTGTTTTTAGGAGTGGGGTATCTTTTAAATCCGCCGCATGATTTTCTATCTAAACCGCGTTTATACTGCATTTCTCTAGAGATGGGACCCTATTAAAATCCGTCTAATAAATATGGGACCCTATTAAAATCCGCCGTAGAATGATAGGTACTCCCTCATTTCAATAGTTTAATTCGTTCTCAAATCTAATTTATAAATTGTTAATATCTTTTAATCTATACTATTTTTAAAGATTTTAAAAAAATTTGTATCGTAAAACTAATTGAGATCTATCATATATGAGATCCATATTGCACATAAAATTCATAATAAATTGAAGGATATTAACAATTTAAAATTTTCATTGGTGACCGAATTGGATTATCAAAATGGAATGGAGGGAGTATTAAGCAGGCGGAGCGGGAGCCGATTAAAGCACTCGGGTCACGTGCCCCCTAGATTTTTATCCCTTGTTGTTGTTTCCTCAATCTATTTTTAAATGTCCACTATAGGAATACATGCAATTGTAAACCCCTAAAAAGTATATTTCTCGATATGCAGCAAGTTTTAAATTTGTTTTATACCAAATTAAAGTACTTATTGAATGCTTTATTTTGGTGCAAAAAAATTAAAAACATTCTACATAAGTACATTTTTCAACGTCCACAAAAAATACACGTTTCTCAAATGGAATATTTAAAAAGGGACGAGGGAGTATATTTTTTCACACTTAATTTAAAAAATGTTTGATGAACTAGAAATTTTGGGTATCAGGCTAGCTTATTGTTTACTGTGTTGTCATGAGTTCCAACCAAATCAATGGGTCCCTTCAAAAAGTAAATGCTCGTTTCACCGATGTAAATAGAGAATAACTACTTTATGTGTTATGTTTAAATCCATCCAACTCATTTTCTAGCTTTTCAAAGAAAAAATTGATTTGCCTTGTTGAGTTTCATCCAAAAGAGTTTTGTTCTCGGTAGAGCTCATGGTACTTATCGATCAACTCGATGTACTTACTTTTTACATGCTATCTACTGATGATTTCTCAAGATTGAAAACTCGTTAGGGTCAATTATAAAATAATTTAGCAACAAATATTTAGACTAATGGAATATATTTGAATACATTTACTTATGTTTAGAAGCTTTTTTCATATATTTGAAAAATATTTGAATATTAGTCGTAGTATTTATTTATTAGTATATTTTAGTTTGAATTTTTTTTAAATTTATTATGAAAAAGTGCCCATTCTCAATGGAATTCCTGGCTCCGCCACTTATTATAAGGTGCTCTCAGAACACAACCATGTAGTACTCTGGGACACTCTAGCACCAAATTTTCTTGTAAGTTTTTGTCTTTATTCAAAAAATTTGCTTTTAATAGTTTTGCTTCGATTTTTTATGGATTATTGGTTATTTTCAACGAGAGGAATCTAAAGAATAAAAAGTTATTAACTAAACTAAATTTTTTTGTGAATAAAGGCAAAAATAATCCTTTCATCAAGACGAATCAATAAGCCACAAAAAAATCGATGCAAAGCTAATAATAATAAAAAAAAGAACAAAGACAAAAAAACTTGCCAAATCATCCCTAAGTCTTAGTCATCACACAATTCCAAGAAATTTTGGTTTTTTCTCCTATATCCATGTCTTCGTCATCACACAGTTCCAAGAAATTTCGTTTGGCCTCCTATGCCAATAAACTTAGGTTTTTCCCAATGATGGATCTAGGTAGGAGTGCAAAACAGCCAAACCGAGACGAGTTCAAGCTAGAGTTTGAGCTCGAACAGTATTTGAGAGCTAGAGCTCTGTTCGAGAACTAAACAACCAAGTTCATATACGAGTTTAAAACTAGAGTTGCATCTTGGATCAAAGCCAACTATGACCTCCAAGCTTTCTCGGTGGATTATTTCAAGCACAATCTTGCAGTGATCATCTCCCTTAAAATTCCAAGAAGGATCGACATGTGATGCAGTTTTTGTTCCCTTTCTCCTGTTTTTTGGTTTTTAGTTTATTGGATTGTGGTCCCTGTTGTTGGATCTTTATTATTCTTGTATCCCCCTCTTATCTATAAAATTCTCTTTCTTCGCTGAGCGAAAAAAAAAAATATTTCCGAAGTACCAAAAAAAAAAAAAAAAAACCCAAAACACCTAGCGAAGCCTAAAGCGAACCTCAAAAATCACAAAATGGATAACCACAAAACACACTACCAACAAACAAACACCACAACCTAACAATTGCAAACATCCTCAGTGACCTGGGAGGACACCAAATATAAGCAAAAAGTAAGGCTGTGCATGTCTATATGTTATGCATCCCTTGAAGAGAGGCATGCAGTGTATATGTTACTTTATGATCCTTTTTGACAATATTTGGAACATTACATCCAGATACAGATGATCGACACACTGACACACATATGCTTGGTAATCTTAGTTGTTCAAAGCACATGAATCTCATAATATATTCACGAGCCTGATGACTTTTAACACATGTGTCTCGATCGCAGGCCTCTAACATTGCTTTTTTAATATTTCAATGGTCCATGACTCCATAATAAGCTAAGTTCGTGGATGTATGGGATTGTGTCCATGCAATCGCAGACTCTCTAAAATTGAGAATTTGAACCGTTCATTTATTTTTCCTGAATGCTTTCGGGAAAACTTTTCTTGGATCCTAACAATTTTTGTAAACGTTATGCTAATCTTTTTATATAAATAAACCGAAGATATTATAGAAAACTAATCATACGAAGTTTTTGGGTATATCAAAAAAACTTAAGCTAATTTGAACCCAAAATATTTGATCAATTGATGTGTTTCCTTTTTCAAAACATATATACATACATCCGAACTCGTGAAAGGGAGCATTGGCTATGTTAGCCTTGTTGGCCAAATCTCCTTTAAGCTTAATGTTGCACTTAATATTTCTTACCCATTTTTTGGGAGAAGAACACCGTGAGGAAAAAAGGAAAAAAAGAGTACCTTTCTGCTGCTCTTTCCTTTGGGTTACGGGCGATGAAGTTTCCCGTAGCTGCCGTAAACAAAAATCAAAAGGTGTTGATTTTCATGCAAATCCTTGTAAAGGGAGCAGTCCTTGCTTGTTATACCTCACATTCATTGTCATTCCGACCTTAAATCGATGAAATATAACGTATCTACAGAGATACATGATACGGACATCGACATAGTATGATACTTTCATGTCAGTACCAGAAAATTAAAAGAAACAAGTTATGATAGACATATGAGTACAATGTATACATACGATTTCTTAAATAATTTTAATAAGTGTGTTTTTATTGTGTCATACAACGTCTTAAGAATAGTGAGAACTTGTCAGTTGTTAATGCGAAGAACAATTCCTGAAGATCAATTAAACGCGGCAAAGTTTTGAAGGATTTAAACACAACAGAATTGAGTATATAAATTACTTTAGGAGGCTCTCTTTTCAATTTAAAGTGAAGTCGTTTAATTGTTACGTAGTTGATACGTTTATATTGAAATACAGGCATATACATATACGAATACGACTACAAAACACATGTATAATACAAGAAGGATACGCTAATTTCTTTTGCCGATCAAAGGGGAAAAAAAAAATGGTCTCTTCGGGAACATCCGATAAAAAGAGGGGAAAAAATTATATGCTAATATGGAAATCTCTTGAAAATGGACATTGGCTATGACTACTTTCATTTTATTACGTTCTTCTTCTCAAATTGGTAAATAAAACATGAAAAAAAGTTGTACTTGGATGTTAATTTGGAAAACTCTTCCAAATGGATGATGTTACTAAATTAACCTTGGTATCTTCTTCTCTAGGGTATATCTAGCCTGTACTACTAAACCCTCATTTTTTAAAAATCTTCTTCTTAACCACCCAATTTACACTTTTTTTTAGAAAGCGAATAAGGTACAAAAGCGTGATCACGATATATGATGCATAGATATAGATATGGACATGGAATATGAACACCGATATAGTACAGAGAAAAGTAAAAACTTGAAAAAACTGGAATATCAATACGGCTTAGGATATGTTAATATTAATATACGTGTTTTTTTTTTGAAAGAATATTAATATACGCGTGTATTGATTTCTGTATTGTATAACACAAAAGCTATAGTTTTTTTCAATGTTGAGAAATAAAATATAGCATATTCCAATGTAAAATATAAAAACATTCAAGAATGAAGTATTAGTTTAGGACCTTAGGTGCTTCTATTTTTCATTTTGATTATGTTTCAATTCTCTAATTTCTTTTTGATCAACTGAAGTTTGGATAAGCTTGAAATATCCGATGCATAGCCAAAGAATGTGATGAGTTTCGATCATTCGTATCTGAAATTGTACTTGTATGAATTATCGAAACTCATCATATATTGGTATGAGTTTCAATACTCATCACATACAAGTCGGATACGAATGATCACTTATAAGTGCTTCAACTAGGGTTTCTTCTTGTGTTTTTTCCCCAAAAAAACCACCAGTTCAAGGTCGAACAGACAATGAAACAAAGGGCTATAAAAGCAAAAGAGACTGCTCACTTGACAAGCCCAGCAAGAAAACCACTCACTACCAGTAGCAACGAACTCCATGCGGTTTTTGATTGGTATGATTGATTCTGCGATAACCCTTCTGCGAATAAACAATCCAAACAAGTCTAATATTAAACTACGAAAAGGACTTGAGAAAACCCTAATCGTATTTATACTTTATAGAAGACGAAGAAGAAAATCAATGAACAACTGAAAAGTACCTGGTTTCCAGTTTCGAAAGTCAGGGATTACTGGATGGGGTCTGTCTTTGCAATGATCGAAGATGATTTTTATAGAAAAAGATCACCTACCATGGGTCTGTCCAGTTGGCTGATGTGTTTGTTTCTCACACAATTAATAAATATTTGATTCTTGAGATTAAGTCGTAAAAAAGTTAGTTTAGCATGAAACCCCTAATTTCGGCCGTGGGTGATGTAACTTAGACCAGACCAGAGAGGAGATTAGTTAACATGCACGTTAGCTAGTTGGGACATTGCTGACCATTAAACCCCACAAAAAAAGGATGTGGTCGAAAAATCTTCTCACGGCTTTGTCTTATCTTGTGTGTGTGTAGTGTCTTTGTTCCTACCTCTGTCGCACGTGAGAATGATGTTTGACTCACTGGTGATAGGTGCAACCGTGCAAATAACAACGGTAGATGTGCTTCCCCATTTTTCAACAACATCTTTGCCCAACTACACAAGAAAAAAAGAGGGGGAATGATTTTGCCCAACGGTAGATGTTGTTAATTTTGATGATCGGTATTTTTTATTGTATGGAGCCCCTTGAAAACGTTAGTGATAAAGTAATTTCCGGCACTGCTCGACGAATAGCCAATCAGCCTAAGTGGACTAACAAATCTGGACAGAGGGAGTATATTTTTTAAGATCAAACTTGCACGGTTTGCCATAGGGGACATGGGAGAATTACTGGACAGTGGTAGTAGGGGCAAAAATTTGCCGTTCAATGGTGCATTTTTTGGAAATTACTCCTCACATGACACGGAAAAAACTATTTACACATACATGGTACCCATTTTCGTGTTGACCGAAATACCCTCGTCTAAAAAATTCCCCCTAAACCAACCCCCTCACTATCCCTCTTCTGGACTAAGATTGTTAATATTGCACCTTGAGATGTAAAAGTTTGCACCGTTCCTTCTCACTATTGCAACGTACATAAATAAATTTGCACAATGACTGAACAAACAAAGTAGGTCAAAAAATAAGTTTCTGGACTGAAATTGCTAATATTGCATCTTGGCATGTAAAATTTTAGCACCCTTCTTCCTCACTATTGCAATTTACATAAATAAATTTGAACCATGTCTGAAAGAACAGAGTTGGTCAAAAAATAAGTTTCTGGACTGAGATTGCTAATATTTCACCTCGGCATGTAAAATTTTGCACCCTTCCTCCTCGCTATTGCAACTTACATAAATAAATTTGCACCATGACAAGTAATGAACCAAGTTGGTCAAAAAATAAGTTTCTGTACTGAGATTGCTAATATTGCACCTTGGCATGTAAAATTCTGCACCATTTCCTCCTCACTATTGAAACTTACATAAATAAATTTGCACCATGACAAGTAACGAACCAAGTCGGTCAAAAAACAAGTTTTTACACTGAGATTGCAAATATTGCACCTGGCATGTCATAATTTGCATCCTTTCTACTCATTATTGCAACATTCATAAAAACAATTGCACCATGACTGATGAGGGGTATTGTGGGTAGTACACTTCTAAAATACCATGTATATGGAATATTTATTTTGCTTGTCATGACTTGGTGATTTCCAAAAAGTACACCAGCAAAAAGTAATTTTTTGCCTGCCCCTAGTGCCACTGTCCGGTAATTCTTCCCATGTAAATTGAGACGAAGGGAGTAGATATTAACCATTTGACCTCGGTGTCCTCTCTACAAGTCTAAATAATTCATAGTCGAATAATCCAAAAAACCATGGCCAAATTTCCAACCGATAAGAGTCCCTTTTTTCCAAAAATGAATCTCTCTGTTGACAAAATTACACCCGGCCAGCTTTAAAATAGAAGGAAAGCAATTAGAGAGATAAGAGATGACATTTCTATTTAGATTTATGTGCTAAAATAGAATACTCCCAACCACAATAAACACCAAGCCCGCATCAATCATCTCCTTAAAGAAAGCTCACGCACATGCAGATTGTTTTCATAACAGTACTAATTTCTTAGTACTATTTCTTTTGTTGTTGCAATGTATTCGACCCACCTAATAAATGAACATATATGCCATTTGAAGGAAAGAAAAATAAATTTTGCTGACGAAAAAGATTATTATTTCCTATTTCTTAAAAAAAATATCTAGATTTTAAGAAAAATAAATTTTGTTATTTCTTATTTTATTCATTCTCCTTAGAAATTAAATTTCTCCTTTTAATCAATATAAGTAATCTTGCGTTTTATCAGGATTGAACCCTGGCCATCGGGACATTAATGTGGTTTCGCCCCTTCTCCAACATTATCGCATGTGTATTTCCGGGTTTTTTTCAAAAACCTTCTGAATCCCTAGCTACTAGTCGGATGAATATATTTTCCGTTACTGTCAAGCTTTAGAAATCTGTCGAAGAAAGCGTTGCATAGTGCAAGCTTTAGCGAAAGGGGTTTTAAGTAGCAGTATCGTTTGTGACCCCTCCTTTTCGCTGTGAATTTTCATTACCTAACAGTAATCTTGATTCAAAACCGGACATTAGTCCGAGCTACGTTTGACCTGATTTCCTTTTAATTCGGGTCAGGGGATACGTAGGCAACCCGATGAGAGTCAGGTCATAACTTTTCCAAATTTTCCTCAACAAATTACTACTCCCTCTGTCCCAAATTGAATGTCCATTTTTGAAATCCGTGCCATTTTTCGATTGTTATATCTTTCTATTTATAATGTTTTTCATAATTATGAACACTTTGTATTATAGAACTCGTCGAAAACTATCAAACAAGATCCATATTGGATATTTTTGGAGATTCATATTGAAAGATATAAGCAACTGAAAATGGCACGGGTTTCAAAAATGGACATCCAATTTGGGACGGAGGGAGTACTAAATTATCACGAACTCTCTAAACTCGAAATTGCATTCGCACACCATTTTATGCGGGTAAACCTATGGGTACAGAACATCTCCGCACAGAAAGTGTACAGAGCAGTTCGAGGATTCACTTCTGGGTGCCACACGGAAGATTCAAACCGTTCATTCATCTTAGAATTATTTTCCGAGGGCCCCCTCAAAAAATCAGCTCACCCGGACATGCGTAAGTACTCGATCCAAAACCCACCCCATTTCATTGAAAACATTTGAATGAAACGGAATGGGTTTTGGATCGAGCACTTACGCACGTCCGATTGAGCTGATTTCTCGAGGGGCCCCTTGAAAAATTATTCTAAGATGAATGAACGGTTTGGATCTTTCGTGTGGGACCCAGTGGGTCCCCCAAACTGCTTTGTACATTTTCTGTGTGTAGAGGTTCTATACATGTAGCAAGGTCCATTTTATGCTGCACAGATTCCCGCACAGGATCACAGTAAATTTAAATCTACATTAAATACAACACATGTTGCATGTAATTATTTTCAAACCATGGAATTGTAAGTTGTAACTGGTAAGTCCCAGGGACCCATCGTCAGTTGCCCTAAGCCTCGGATAGATATTTTTCCCAATCTTCCAGAAATACCCGTCAATATCTCCAAAACTCATTTTCTCCTTTGAATCCAATCCGGAAGTGTAGCGGGTCTGCCATCAGTCGATTTCAACCTGAAGGCTGAAGTTAGCTCCACGCAAAATGACCATCAGTGCTTGCTAAAGTCATTTCCGCCTACGGAGCTGATTCGGAAGCATCCCAGGGCCAGCCGACAGTCATCTTCGGCCCCAAAACCAATTTTTATAACTTTTTTACCGAAATACCCTCAGAGTATGGAAATCCTATTTTCAGCCTTAAAATCATACCGAAAGCATCCCGGAACCCGTTGGCCACCATTTTTATGTTCCGAGCGTGAAAATTCAACTTTTCACTAAAAGATCCATGAATATTATGTATTCATTTTACTCTCTGAAATTGTACCAGAAGCATCTCGGGAAAATTCAACTTTTCACTAAAAGATCTATGAATCTTATGTATTCATTTTACTCTCTGAAATTGTACCAGAAGCATCCCGGGAAAATTCAACTTTTCACTAAAAGATCCATGAATCTGATGTATTCATTTTTATTCTCTGAAATTGTACCAGAAGTATCCCGGGGTCACCACAGCCAATTTTCAGCTCCGGATGGTAATTTTCAAGATATGATCCATGTAATCGTCTAAACTCATTTTTGGTGTCGAAACTCTTTGAAAACGCCCTGGAACCTACTGTCAGCCATCGTCGGCCTGGACGAATGTTTTCCAACTTTCTCCAACCAAGTTTTGGTGGTACTCCAAACATATTTTTAACTTCCAAATTTTCTCGGATTAATCCCGGAACTTCTTAGTGGTCATTTTCGTACCCAAACATATTTTTTCAAACTTTCCTCATCAGAGCCCTCTGAGTCTCTCAAACGTGTTTTTACGTCTCGCAGATCGTTCTTATTTTGTCTAGCGAGTTGATATATCTTCAAACTTTCTTGATATATCTTCAAACTTTCCTTTGTACCCGCGCTATCTAGATACATGTATAGCGCCTCTCGGGTCCTATTAGCTGCACCACACAAGCACAGTAAAAGTAGTAACAAATTTTACTCAGGACCAACAAACCCGCGGCATGGTTAAAAGTAGGGGGAATTAGAGACAATGAGGATCCTGTCATGGAATATCAGAAGGTTGGGAAGCAGAGTAAAAAAAGAGAGATCTTTTTGAACAAATCAAAAGCAGGTATCTAGGGCAGGTGGCAAATTCTGATTTCCAAAAATTCTGGGGTAATCTTAATGTGGAAGGAGGTTTTTTTCCCAAGTCCGAGGGAGCTTCAAGAGGCTTTATTACTATGGGGATCAAGGATATTTTCAGGCAGATTTTTACCTCTGAGTCTAGAAAAGATGCATCTAATTACCATTAAGGTAAGTCATTTTTTTTAAATTATCATTAAGGTAAGTCACTCTTTTTTGAGGTTTAGACACTTAGGGTATCATACGGTTTCATAGGGTTTTAGAAGTTTTGGCACTTTCATATGGTTTTGAGGGTTTAGGCACTTTCATTAGAGTACCCTAGAGTTTAGGTTTATGCACTTTTATATGGTACCCTAGGGTTTAGGTTAATGGTGTACTTTTCTATTATAGGGCTTTCATGGTTTAACCACTTTCATAGGGTACCCTAGGGTTTTATGCACTTTCATAGGGTATCCTAGGGTTTAGTTTTAGGCACTTTCATAGAGTACCCTAAGATTTAGGCACTTTCATAGGGTACCTTGGAGTTTAGGTTTTAGGGTGCATTTTCCTGTTATAGAGTTTTAGTGGTTTAGACACTTTCATAGGGTACCCTAGGGTTTAGGTTTAAGCTTTTATAGACTACCCTAGGATTTATGCACTCTCATACAGTTTGAGGAGTTGAGGAGAGAGAGAGAGAGAGAGAGAGAGAGAGAGAGAGAGAGATTGTGCCCATATGTGAGGTGAGGAGATTGGAGAGAGAGAGAGAGAGAGACGGAACAAAGAGTCATGCTAGGGGTACACCATTTTGGTGTACACCAAATGTACACCGCTTCTGTGGGACCTAAAATGGATCCCATATAAATGATCGGAGCCGCTCAATATCTTTAAAATATTTTTTTAAGGACCTCAGTAAAAAATTAGCTCATTCTAACATCGGTAAGGTTTCGATCGATTATTTGCCCAATTTCCTATCAGTAAATTGGGCGCAGAATCGATCGAGTCATTACTGGTGTTAAAATGAGCTAATTTTTTACAACGGCCCTTAAAAAATCATTTTAAGAATATTGAGCGGCTCCAATCATTTGTGTGGGACCCAAAATGGGTCACATGAAAGTGGTGTACATTTGGTGACTCCAAAATGGTGTACCCATAGGTTTTCCCCGGAAGAAATGCTTTTACGTTTAGCAATCCCCAAGAGTTTTACGTGTGTTCTCAATTTTACTTTGGAGCTGTCGGTAATTGCCCCCTAGAAACCTGACCGGCCCGTAATTGTGTCATTATCAGGGCTGATTAAAACAATTGTTCACAAACATTTCTAATTCAAATCAACGTGGAAGCAGAAATCATGGGTCTGTTGGTATAATTTTGACGACAAAATCTCCAAGTTCTTTCAATTTTTTGTTTTTTTTAAACGGCAAAAAAGGATTTTATTAATCTTCAAAAACGGATTACCAAGTTCTTTCAGATGACGGCCAATATCAGGTTCAGGAGAAATCTTATTGGATTTATCAGAGTTAATGGTGGTTTAGTGCAATCTCCTCCCCCTAGGGCCTGATGATCTTGTCTTTGCTTTTGTCAATAAAGCTTGGCATTTCATGAATAAGTATGTGCTGGACTTCTTCAATGAATTTTATTCTAATGCCAAACTTGCTAGAGGTATCATGAACAACGTTTCTTCAACCTGGTTTGAAGTCGCAGATGTTACATTAAGGGTGGCTCTTTGGATCATGGGTTTGAATGACTTACAAATCTACTCTGTGGTGGATTTCAAAGGCAATTTGGACGTTAATTTTCAGCCGCATTAGGTTGTAATTTTGTTTTCTTTGGCTTGCTTGCAACTTCTTATTTCTGGCTTCCCTTTTGTTTCATGTCTTATTTTTTTTTTTCCTTCCTAGTCGGAGCCTTTAAAATTTGGTTGCTCCTTTCTTTCTCTTCTTGCTTGATGTACCTTTATCGAATTTATAATATATCTTCTTTTCTCGTTCAAAAAAAATGTTTAATTTTCGAAGCTCACCCGTTAACCCAAAACCACACGACAGGACACGACATGACACAATGCCAATGATGCCATCACATAGCCGATACTTGTGTTTTTATACAAGTTGGCCAAAATTATGCTTGGTCAACTTGAATAAAAAATATCAATATAATTATGGAAAGCAAGATGTGCATAGTATAAAAAATATCAATATAATTATGGAAAAGCAAGATATACAAAACTTTGTTCCCAAATCAAAATTAACTGAATATAAAATTTCATAATCACTTTTGTTTAATTCTATGCTACAAAAGTCTAAATTTAATTAAATTCGTTTAGGCTAGTTGTGTCTTAGGGCATTTCCATTGTCATGTTTTGCTATTGTTGACTAATTTTTTTGTAAGTTTTATCATTTATATAATTACGATGGTATTGAAAATATTCTCATTTTTTAGAATTGGATTGAATAAATTGTTTGTGCCCGACATTGTTTCGTATATAATTTTGTGTACATATTAAAAAAATAACTAAAGGTCTTAACAGTGTCAACCCAAAAAACAACACGGTTTTAAGCAGTCCGGTCAGTGTCAAGATATTTGACACGTTTATGTTAAAAGGTGCTTTGGCATGAATCTGAAAAAACATGAAACTTAAAATGACACCACATGATGCCCATCCCTAGCTGCAAGTTATGTTTAAGTCTAATGGTCTAGTATATTTGTTTAGTTTGAAATATAAGAGATTGCTACAATAGCCACCCTTGAAAATGGGTGTATGGTACGCTCTATTAAGGATTATTGTGGTGTTTGTTACTTACGGTTTTAGTCAAGTTAGGAACGGTTATGGATTTTGGAAAATTTGCAATAAACATCAATATTCATTTTAACCTTGTTATGTATGATTTTGGTACTTGCTGTGAATCAATATGGTTTAAAATAATATTATATTCACGTAAATATTTACAGTAATCTAACAAAAAATACATAACAAGTACCAAAAATATACGTAATGGGGTGTACTGTACACCCTTTTCCAAGTGGGCGAATCATAGATTTTCCTTGCAGTATATACCCTTTGATTGCTTCCTTGATTGCAATGTGACTCGGCAGACAACGAAAAAGGGAATCCGAATCCCACCAATTGTTGACACACACATTATTGACTCTGAGAGAAATGTCCCTAAGGGTTAGAGGACCCTCCACTACATATTTCTTAAGGGCAGCCCCAACAAGGCTCCCTAAAGAGGAGTTTTAATCATAATAGGGAGGAAAGTGTCAAATCAATCCCCCAACAGCCTCAATAAAAAGCTCCTTATTCTACTTGGATGAACAGTGCCTCCCTAAATCCCTCCTCATTTAGGGAGTTACTGTTCACTTCCTTTTTTTTTCCTCTCTCTGTCTCTCTCTTTTTAATAATAGAGAGGATTGTTGGAGTTTTGAAAGAGATGTGAGTAGGTAAAGTGAAAAATATGCACTGTTCACTACTATTTTTAGCTCAAAATTTACTGAGACTGTTGGGGATGCTCTAACGGACCACCGCCCAGCCAATTATCTTACCAGAATAAAGTAAACGTACCGCAGCAGGTAACTCTACGAGAACCTAGCGTCAATAGAGGGTAACCTTTACAAAGGCTTCTCAAATGGGACCGTCTAGACTGGTAAATCCCACCAATTGACACAGATATCACTGACTTTGAGGGAAATGTCCCTAGGGGTTAAGAGGACCCTCCACTACATCCCTTAAAAGGCCACCGCCCAGCCAATTATCTGATAAGAGTAGACCTACCCTTGTGGATGACTCTACGAGAACCTAGCGTCATGAGAGGATATCCTTTACAAAGGCTTCTCCACAGATGCGACGGTCTAGACTGGTAATTGGTAGGGTGAAGGTATTTGCCACGAAAAACACGAGCCCATAAAGAATCTTCCTTAACAAAACGACAGTTGATACTCATTTGGTGTCTGCCTGTCGAAAAAGGACTATATATCGAAAGCTATTGAGTATTTGAGTGGCAGTTTTGTCGCACGAGATTGTCTTCTCGAAGAAGTATTTTGGCAGTTCAAGTTGGATAGGACCCCCCAATGCTAGTTGCCCCAAACGAAATGTTGATGGAGATCGCAAAAGGGATGGGCTTAACTCATATTTTAACTCATCCTTTGAGCACCTTTATTTGTGATTGCAGGACCCTCAATATGATCCAATACAATGTGCAGGAGATACTCCAACTGAAGAGGGAGGGAAATAGGAGTGCATGTGGATTTACTAGCGAAAGACGCTCTAGACGAAGACGCTTTTAATTTAGATGTTTCTAGTTATTTTTTACTTATACCTGTTGGGATTAAACCCAATCTCACCCGTAACGAATGCGCAAAAATAAACAAACAACAAACACGAAAAACAAACAATATTTTATGTGGTTAGGTCTCAATACCTACCTCTAAGGGAGAGAGATTTTTCCACTATATATGAAAAATAGAGATTACAATGTTGTGATGTGGAAAATCAACCCAAAGAGCACCTGACACTATGGCTCTATATACTCCCTCCGTCCCATTTTGTTTGTCAATTTTTGATAATCATGTCAGTTTTTAATCGGTTATATCTTTTAATATTGATCTCCAAATATATACAATATAGATCTTGTTTAATAGTTCAAAATTTATTCTATTATGCAAAGTTTTTAAAACGGTGAAAAACATTATAGATTGAAAGATATAAGTAATTTAAGGCGTAGCAGAAAATTGAATAATTGACAAACAAATTGGGACGGAGGGAGTATTATTTTTCACTCATCCCCACATCCGAGAGGGGCTGCCCTCTTTTTGCCCTTCTCCGATTCTGCTCTTAATCTGTCCACTCTCGGTCTCTTCTCTCGCACTCCGCTCCTCTCCCACGTACGCATACATATACACAAAAAGGGAGAGAGCCAGATGGTTCTAGAAAGGGCACTTGAAAGGCCACAATTCCACCAAACTCATTTACTAAGGGCGTGTTCCACTAAGTGGTT
>JAXBDA010008384.1:0-14932 GCA_036023075.1 Gaultheria prostrata | reverse complement strand
ATTTTCTGAAACTCATCAAAAACACAACTCGCGCAAAATCAATCATTTAAAGGCACAAAATGCACGTGTGTGTGATCTTAACGAGCGAGATAAACCCGAATATATACAACATTTGGGGCTTATCACCGTTTCCCTTTGAAACGCGGATTCTGGGCCTTTTCGCCAACGTTGACCTGTGTGGCTTATTTATGCCGTTTGGGCCGTGAATGGTCCAAACGGTCAAGAAATGTGGATGCGACCCACTCTACATCAGTTCGGCTCGTTTATAGAGGCTAGTTTAGTAAATAAACCTGGCTTGGCTCATTAAGGAATCGACGCGTTTATAGCCAAGCCGAGCTCCAGCTCAAATTTTTGACTCGTTTAGTAAATGGGCCGAGCTCGAGCTCGACAAAGTTTGGCTCATTTACACCCCTACAAAGAGTAATCATACTATTATTAAAAGAGAGAGTGTAGTGAAACACATTAAGGGACCCGCTTTCAATATTTTTTAACGTTTGAGTGGTTTGTTTGATACTCCAATTTTTGAAACATAAAGAGGAATAAGAGGGTAATAGTGAATGTTCCAAAAATCCAGGGGCACATGACCCCTTGGTCCTATGCTAAATCTGCCCCTACCAACAGAGTGTGTATCGTATCATCTTTTAAAATGAGGAAGGCAGACTCCAACTAGTTTATAAAATGAAGAGACTAAGTGATTCATTCATACAAACATAGCTGTAAGAATGGCTCTAACACCACTATTACAACAATGGTGGCAAGAGCTTTACAATACAGTATCGATTAGTCCCTTTCTCTTCTCATCCCTCCTCTTATTGCTCCTATTTGCACTCAATTTCTTCAAAGGTGGCACAAAACTCAACTTGCCACAGTCCCCGCCAAGGCTTCCTATAATTGGACACCTACACCTTCTAGGCACCCTCCCTCACAGGTCTTTCCGCTTCCTGACTCAAACATATGGCCCTATATTGTTGCTACAATTCGACCCAACTCTTGTTGTCACATCAGTAGAGATAGCCGAAGAAATCATGAGAACCCAAGACGCCACGTTCTCCAATAGAGTCCAAACAAGGGCTGCTAAGGTCATATCATACGGATGTCGTGATCTTGTATTTTCTCCCCACGGTGAGTATTGGAGGCAAATGAGAAAGATATGTGTTTTGCAGCTTTTGAGCCTCAATAGGGTGCAATCATTTGATTCACTTAGAGAAGAAGAAGTTGCAACGTTGATTGAGAAGATACATGGCGCAAGTCTTGATGGAGCCCCAATAAACCTTAAAGAGTTGTTTGTTCTTATATCCAGCAACATAATATCTCGATGTATTCTAGGTAAAAAGAACAGAGGAGAAGATGATAAGAAAAGACTTGGAGTGTTGGCAAGGTCTGCACTTGATCATGTAGGAGAGTTCTGCTTTTGGGATTTTTTCCCTTCTCTTGGCTAGATGGATGTTTTAACTGGTTTTGAAAAGAGACTGAAAAACACTTCAGAGGAATTAGATGCTTTCATTGATGAGGTTATTGAAGGACATAGGAGTTCCATAGGAAATTCTGATCAGCCTAACAAAAATTCTTTTATTGAAATCCTTCTTGAACTTCAGAGAGAAGACATGATAGGGATTGATTTCACTCAAGACAGTTTTAAAGCAATTTTACTGGTATCTCACACTCGCCTCCCTAAATTTTACCATTTCTGCTTTCCTTTTGAAATTATGCAATGCTAACACAAGTCCTAGAGGGGGGGTGAATAGGACTATCAACTAAAAAATTAATGATTTCTTATGAGAGTCAATCACCCAAATTCCATGGTAACTCAAACAAACCAACAAGTGCAATATGGAGAAACCAAAGTAAAGAGACAATACACGCAATATACGTGGAAACTACTTAGGGTCTAATACCCTAAGCATAAAACCACAGCCTTACTCTACTTATATTTCATAATCCAAAAGGTACAAGAAGTTCAAAGACTAGGAATTTACCCACAAGCCACTTGCTATTCCTAGCTCCAACTCTTGAACTAGCACCCCGTGCTCCTTCTTGAATTCATGAACCCACGAGACTCACCATCTCGATCTCCGCATCACCACGGCTCCGGATCATCCGGCCAAGTAGACATGAAGGCACCCAAACATGATGAATGAAAAAGATTTGATTTTTATGAAAGTTTTTCAAACTAAAATCAATCTAGAGTCAATCCATGGAGAGGAGAGCACTAGATTGAACAAAGATGATTGAGACAAGCTCAAATCACCAAGAACATCAAGTTCACAAAAAGAGAGAAGTGATGAGACTTTCTCTCTCTAAAAGGTGGGCTGATTTTTTATGAAGTGGGTGACCCTAAAATGAGAGAAAATGAGTTTATATAGTGCCAATTTCGTGCTCCCAAAGATAGCCACTCAAAACATGACATTTGGCCACTTAAAGAGTCTGCAGACGCGTGTAAACGCAAAGCAGGCGCAGCGACTAGATTAGAACACGTGGCATAATGTGGGCTGTTCAAAAACAAGCGTCTGCAGACGCGTGTAAACGCAAAGCAGACGCAGCATGTTAAAAGAGGAATGCCTTACTTAAAAACATGGGATTTTAAACTCACTCAAGGCACTAATTATATCAAGACAATGCACAATAAAACATGACATTAGAATGACCTAAATGCTTAAAAGATGTGCACTGATATACCTTTCCGGATATGCCTCGAAAGTTTGGTGCGGCTTTAAACTTGAGTCTGACAATGAAGCTTGAAAGCACGAGTGGAGCGTCTAGACTCAAACACTTAGAAAACTACCACCCAACCCCAACAAGAGTGAATTACAGACTCCAATGGTTTTTCGACACACCCGGGAATCGCCAATAAACCTAACACCTTTCTATCTTTACTAAATCACTGAATCTTGTTGTTCTTCCAAATTACAGGACATGTTCGTGGCTGGAGCTGATTCAACTTCAACAACCATGGAGTGGACAATGGCGGAGCTGATGAAAAGCCCAACTAGGATGAAAAAAGTTCAAGAAGAGGTACGAAGAGTGGTTGGGAAGAAATCCAAGGTCAATCAAGATGATATAGATCAAATGGACTACTTAAAATGTGTTGTCAAAGAGACTCTTAGATTACATCCTCCGGGTCCTTTTTTGGTTCCTAGAGAATCGAGTGAGAGTACTAAATTGGGAGGTTATGATATTCCTCCAAAAACAAGAGTCTTCATTAATGCATGGGCAATTCAAAGAGATTCCAAATATTGGGACATGCCAGAAGAATTCCTTCCCGGGAGATTTGCTAACAATCCGGTTGATTTTAGAGGCCATGACTTCCAATTCATTCCATTTGGAGCGGGGCGAAGGGGCTGTCCTGGCATTTCATTCAGTGTCATGGAAGTTGAACATGTACTTGCCAACCTTTTGCACTTGTTTGATTGGAAGTTACCAGTTGGTGTAGAGCTCGAGGACTTGGAGATGAGTGATGTTTTTGGAGTAGTTCTTCACAAGAAAATTGAACTGCAACTCGTTCCCGTTATGCCCTCTCCTTAATTTCTCAAGTAGTTACCTACAGCATCTCTGCATCAGTATATGTGATTTTCTTTCTTTGTTTCTCAAAATTCATTCGCTAGTGGTTAACTATGTAAGTATGTGCAAATAAAGGCTATGGTTGTACGATTTGGTTGTTATTCAGGACTTCAATGTGAAGAAACCTTTACTGATCTTGTTATCAATGACTGTAGGCTAATCGCATGGATCCATCTATTCTGCTTTTACCTTTTTTTTTTACTTTTTTCTGTTCTACAAGGAGAGTACACACGATGTGTATGCACTTGACTACGCCATTTCGATCAGTTAGTAAATTTGTTTTATAATGAAATCACAGTGAAGAAGCTACTTTCGCAACTTTTTTAACTAAGCTTGTATATTATACCACAATGAAACTAGTAATAAATTGAATAGTAGTGATACCTTGTCATCAAAAGGGCCAAGTACAGAAACTATACATCACAATTAAAGATGGGGACAATAAGGAACTTCATATTTCGATTAAGTTGATGGATATATTTGGTAAGCTGTCCCATCCTAAAGTCCTCTACTTGTATAAAGTCCCGGTTGGCCAGCTAATATATATCTATAGGATGACAATATGTAAGTCTCCCTCTGTGATATTGATGCTAATTTTGCAATTTTTCTCAGTTTAGTTTAGGAAAATGCGTCATACAATACATGTATAATCCAGAAGAAGGAAATTGTACTAACTAGTTTATAAATTGAATAGAGGCGATTCACTGTTACCTAATTGGTGTAAAAATGGCTCTAACACCACTGATGCGACAATGGTGGCAAGAACTCTTCAAAACAGTATGGATCAATCCATTCGCTTATCATCCCTCCTCTTCTTGCTCTTATTCGCACTAAAATTCTTCAAAGGTGGAAAAATACTCACCTTTCCACGATTGCCACCAAGGCTTCCTATAATTGGGCACCTACACCATCTAGGCTCACCTTATCTCGAGTCTCTAACTCTCTCCACACCCTTTCTCAAACCTATGGCCCTATAATGTTTGCTACACTTGGGTCATGTTCCAACTCCTATTGTCGCATCTGCAGAGATAGCCAAAGACATGATGGCAACACATGACGTTATTTTCTTAAATAGACCTCAAACAACAGCTGCTGAACACATAGATAGGAATATCTAACATAGGGTTCGCCACACATGGTGAGTATTGGAAGAAAATAAGAAAGATTTGTCGGCTTTTGCGCCTCAATATGGTGCAGTCAAGGATGATTGAGAGGATAAGTGCCACAAGTCTTGATGGAGCGAGCCTGATTAAACATTGGAAAATTGTCCATTGATATATCCTGCAACATAATATCCAGATGTGTTCTAGGCAGAAAGTGCAAATAGAAGATAATAGGAAAAAGAATCTTTGAGTAATCAAGGACTACAACGGAGCATCTGGAAGAATTCCGCCTCCAGGATTTTTTCCCTTCACCTGGGTGGATAAATGTTTTAACTGGTTTAGTTGAGAGACTCGGAGGCACTTAAGACGGATTAGATGTTTTCCGTAACAATTTCATTGAAGAACATAGGAGTTTCAAAGAAAATAATTAAAGCATCCAACTCAAAACAAATTGGCAGTGAGTTGAGAGGCCGCCCAGAAATGATGACGTGTCTCATAAGATTGGAATGGATATCACTCAAGACTGTCTCAAAGCAATTTTACTGGTTTATCTCTCTTCCTCCCTCTCCTCTCGACAACTTTTTCCTTATGCCCTTCCATGTCTACTTTATTAGTTCAAATAATCATTCATTCATTCGTGCTTTCAAATTACAGGACATGTTTCGTCAAGGAACCCATAGTATTTCAGCAACCATGTTGGGCAATGACAACGTTTTTCTTTTATGGGTAATGATAATACTGATGAAAAAGCCAACTAAGATGAGAAAAGTGCAAGAAGAGCGGTTGCGAAGAAATCCAATATTATTGATCAAGATGATATTGGGGTTAAGGAGCCTCTTAGTTTCACCAATAACGTCAAGAAGTGCACGCGATTTCTATCGATCATTGAATTAATCTACTGTTATGGATTGGAGATTATCCATTTAGGTTGATGCAACTATGCTTGCACGATATGCCCAAAAGCATCTTCCTATGGAGTTGCTAGTTGATATCTTGGCCATTCTTGTGATTTGTTACAGAAGGACCCTAAGACTTTGACCTGCCCTAATCATTATTCATTACTCATCTCTGAAAACAACTCCAAAGTTGAAATGACATCAGATTTTTAAATCTTTCAAGCTTTCCTCCAGATCATCTCAATGTCAAAGATGCTTAGTCCAAATGGATGTTCAATTAATTGCATTTTATTGTACTTTAATTTAGACTTTTCAGGAACCTTAATTTCATACTTATTAACTACCGATTTCTGTATGGTAGACTAAGAGAAAATAAAGTTAAGCAAAGGAAGAGGAAATTTTTCACTGGGGAAGGTAATATTAGGGTATTAGTTAACATGTTGCATGTGCTGCATGCATATGAAATAAAATTCAACAATAGAAAACAAATGAAACTTTCTATCATTACACAAGTGACGATTATCAAAAGAGGGAAATGCTACGATACAGGTGTGCAGGGTAGGCAGTCCCTCGAATCTCTTGAATTCATAATGTTTTGCATAAAAATATGAAATATTAGTCCTGAACTCACAACTTTTGTATAATGATTGATGGCATTAGCTCATAAATTACTAACATCAACTTTGAATTCTTAAAATTCATATGTTAAGAGTTTTTGTCTTGATGAAATGGAATTCTAACCAAATATCATGAACTTGTATGCAAATGTTACGAATTTCTATCTAATATTCTATGGATTCAAGGCATCTCAAATTCTTAGCATCCTTGTTGAAAAGTTGCTACTTGTCCATATTTTTGCAGATACTGTCTTTGTTCTTGTTTTTCTTGGCAATCTTTTCGATGGGCACTTCTCAACCTGCCCATAATTCAAACCCCCAGAGTTTAACCAGAGATGACCAGTTGCCACATCAGATGGTGAATTAAATTGATAATACTGTAGACAGATACAAATGTTTGTGGCGATTGTGTTTTACATCAGAAAGCTGTGCTTCTCATTTTGGATCTGCTTAAATCATTTAATGAGCAACCCAAGAGAATTCTCTTGGGTCGCTCCTCCAAGTGTGCCACTAATTGCCTGACAAAAAACATAGCTTTTTAGCCTATGAAGCCAGAGGATTCAATTCGCAAAACCAACATGGAAAATCAATTGCAAATGTCGGTTGTGAGCCAATACTGCACAAGAGATACTTTCAGGTTTTGTCTTTGAATTCTGGCATTCTTCTATGCAATTGATAGGCAGTATTTTATCTTCTCTCATTATAGTTATTGAGACTTTGTGTGCAGGCAACGAAAAAACTTCCAGAGAAACTCGTCTACCAGATCATTCATCCTCAAATTAAGCAGTGGAAGGTCAACGGCATTGATTCATTACAGCTACACCAATTGCAGATAAAGTGATCCTGGTACCTATATTTTTTGCTTTCTTTTAGCCGAAGGTTCCTACATGTAGTTTCGCATTGTACACTCTCTCCATCTCTGTACATTTGCTTATTCATTCACGCAGCGATAGAGGTTTGTGCTACTATAATAGGAGTGCAGTTAGTCTGCACAATGTTTTGGTTCGAACTTATACAGACTATAATAGTAGTGCAGTTAGACTGCAGTAGGTTTTAGTTCGACCTCGTACAAACGTGAATTACCTTATCTTCTCTATAGACAGACATTGTACTGTGTCACTGCAATTACTATTATAGTACCTTTTTAAAGAACAAAAATTTGATATTGTTTGCATACGTTCTGTATTGGAATCTTTCTGTTTTCTTCTTTTACAGGTGTCTGGATTAGTTGATAAGTAATGAAGGTTAAGATCTTTATGAGGAATACGCAAAATCTGACTCAAGGAATCGCAGAGCAGATCGAGCTACTGATGAGAAATTATAGAGTGGAACAATTAAATGTACCATTGACTTTTTTTTAAAACGGCATGAAAACAAAGTTCAAGAAACCCATATTGTAAATTGATATGCAGAAAGGGTTGCAAAGGAACCAAGCTGCTCACTAGCAGCTCGCGACTCGGCTCGGCTCGTTTAGTAATTGAGCTGAGCTCGAGCTCAAGTTTTAGGCTCGTTTAGTAAACGAGCTCGGTAAAATTCGGTTCGGCTCGTTTAAGAAGGCTTGTTGAGTAAATTACTCTAGTTTAACTCGTTTAAGAAGGCTCAAGCTTGATTTTGTGGCTCGTTTACAAAACGAGCCAAGCTCGAGCTCTACAAAGCTTGGCTCGGCTCGTTTGCACCCTAATTTGGTAATATATCTCTATATTAGTTACAGAAAAGTTGCAGTGTGGATAAACCAGTTCGGTCATCAAATATCATAGAGCATTTCTCTCTTACATTCTCAAACAAACAGATCTTAGCTAGAAATTAGAATAGCACTGTAAAGCAGCCATAACGGTAAATAAGACAAGTGAAAGACCACATATGTAATCCAAATATAAAATCACCTCCTTTTCACTTCTGCTGTGACATTTTCCATTTCCTCTTCTCAATGAAAAAGAACCAAACCAAGGAAGCAATGGAGAAAGCAGAGAAACATCCCGACGCAATATCAATTGAGCCATGGCGGCCGGTTATCCCCTTGATCTCAAACAAGTTCCGAGTCTTATGAGCATCTGTGGTTTGGCCGTATGCAACCTCAACACCGTCCGAGTCATAAGCATATGCCCTCACAAAGTAAGTCGCGGTAGGCACATCCTTCCCTACGGTCCAAGTGGAGGAAGATGAGTCAGGTGTATATGGTCCGGACACCACCTTGAATTGGCATGTCTTGTCCTTGGCTAAATTGTCCACCGTCTTCCGCCAACTGCGGTCTACTTGACTTACGGGTGCGTAGCAGAGCTTGACCGTAACGCTTTTGTAGGTTGAGTCTGTGCCTGTTGGGAAGGTTTTGTTATATGACCATGTCACTGTCATTTTGTCTTCCCCAGCATTCAGCACTGCAAAAGTTCCATTTCATTCGCATAAAAAATTTAATACTTAGCAAAATTGACGTTGCGAATGTTCTAGTAAACATAGCTTAACTAGATGTCAATTCAGAATAACGTGCTCCATTTTTCGGATTTGGGGAGCCTGTTGTAGTCCCTAATCTGACCATTCCAACCCCCAAACCCTGATTTTTCTGAGTTGGGAGCTGTAGTGTGAATGTTTTGGGGGTTGAAGGGAATTCTATGCAAGGTTTTTTATTTGAATTAGCATCATTCCCAATTCATAATATACACAAGAAGTGCAAAAAACAGGGAAAACCAATTGAAGGAATTTCAAATCCAAGGAATCATATTTAGTGATTCAGTTGGAATTAATCTACAAACGACAATTTGATTCGAAACTGTACGACGAATGAACAATTTGTTGTGTCCGAAGGATCAAAACCAAACACACCAAACACACACAAACTGATACACACGCACACCAAACGCAGAGACAAACAGATTTTTACGTGGTTCCCCAAAATCGGGTACTCCACGGAGACAACCGGAGCAATCTCACTAAACCGGGACAAGCTTTACAAGGAGTTTCACTCCACTCACTACACTCTCTCTGGTTTCTACATTGCTAAGCATTCTCTGATCTCCCTCACACTGAGATACGAAACCCAAAGCCTAAAACTCTAATTTATAGGCCAAGTCCAGAGGACTATTCCTCCACCACACTAGACAGAATTCAATACAAGTAGTTTTGGAAGAGATAGAACACAACTGCAACTTGCTTGTGCAAGTCTTCTAAAATGGCTGAGGGAGATTGCCTCAGATTTTTATCCCACATACAAACAAATTCCATTGAAGAGGATGGGAGCCACACTCCCAATAGTCAACACAATTTGATTCAGTTGGAATTAATCTACAAACTCCTGCTTTTAAAATTTCACAAGTTAGGGGAGGTTCTAATTTGAAATGAATAAATTCCTACTGTTCTTTTATTTTATTTTTTTGGCATTCGTCATTCATAATCTATTACCAAATTACATGGGAGGAGGGAATGGGACTCGATCCCGGATGCTGTGTGGGGCATCCAAGAGCTCTACCGCATGAGCTAGCCACCACTTGCAAATTCCTACTGTTCTAAGGTACGAAATTTCATGTCCCCTAATTAGCGTACCTGCACGAATTCATGTAACTGCTGCCCCTTCGGAATTACAAAATTCACTACAAACATTTCAAAATTATACTATTGCCAAGACACCTTTGGCCCAACGGCATCAGGAGTACGCTTAGTGCCAAGTTCAACTCATCTTGGAATTGCTTGTCTCGCAACTAATCTAACTATTCTAACAATACAAACTTTTAGCAATAAAAAATTCAAAACTACATAATTCACAGAAAATGAAAAAAAAACAAAAATTTTTGAACCTCCTGATCAGACTAAATCTAGTCTGATCATATATACCTTCGTACTTTCATCTACGCGCACATATGAGAGAGAGAGAGAGAGAGAGAGAGAGAGAGAGAGAGATTTGATACCTTGTCCGGACGTGGGAGAAGCAGAGAGCACAAGGGTTCTCTGAAGGGAAGAGAAGGTAACGCCATAGCAAGTCTCTGCCAAACAAGAGAGAAGAAGAATCGAAGAAGCCACAAGAAACCAACCAGAGGCCATTGATTTCTTCGTGGGGAGGAGGGATTTGACTTCCAAAAGCAAAATCAGCAAAAAAGCAGGGCAAATTGCCAGTTGTTTTTGGTTTGCTTTTATATAGAGGTGACAAAAATGTCTCTCTCTCCCCCAAAACAAAAAGTCAAAGACTTCACCACAAGCACCTTTTGAAGATTTCTTGTAACGATTAGCACATTAAACAATTATTAGTTTAGTTGATCATCGTGTACTCTCCGAGTTTTTAGGGACTATATTAATGGGTATGAGTCTTCCAAGTTAGGACTGACTTTGGGTTTCTGTAGTGATCTCAATTATGAGTTATTTATAATCTTTGCTGGGGATCGGAACTGTTCTCGAGGGTGTGTTTAAGTGTTTGTCTATTATCTGTGATACATTGATTAATCTTTGAGGAGAACGGGAATGCATAAGAGCAACCCTAATGCTGGTTCTAAAATGACTACAGTCACTTCTATAATTTGGCACCAAAAAGTATTTTTGAGCTAAATTATTGAACTGTCACTCTAGTTCTAAAATAGAACCAAGCAGTTTAAAATTTAGTTCTAAAATAGAACCAAACAGTTTAAAATTTAACTAACTTCCCTTCATCTCATTTTTTTCCTCCTTTTGCAATCACAATTCAGCTATCTACGTCATTTTCAACCTCCGTTGTCATCTTATTTTTCAACTTTCATTCCCAACTAATTTTACAACACTCGTTCCCTACACTATTTCATAAAAGTCATGGTATCCTTTTCAGAAAAATATTGTTGACAGTTTTTTTTAAGTAATTTTGTTCTTGGAAAATGATAGAGCAAGAAAAAGAACAAAATTAAGTAATTTTTTTTTTTAACTGCAACAAAATTAAGTAATTGGTTAGCAATTCAAATACTAATTGGTTCTGTCTTTATCTTACAACAAAATGTTCACAAACAAAGCACATCTCTCTGTCTGAATTCTCGAAAGATTCTTTATTTCTAAATACACCAAATGAAGCTAATAAAATAGACGTACCAAAAAAGAAGATTATAAATAGAGGAGATTAAAAATGAAGGAAGACCAAATTCCGTAGTGGGAAAGTAGTTGACTGAAAGTAAAATTTTAACATGTGATGTTAGTAATGCTATTTTTTCATATACTTTTTCTCTACCAAAATCAAAGCCAATATGTAGAGAGTGACCTCAACAAACAAAGAAAGAGGAAAAGGGGAAAAACCTTGGTAGAAAATGTTCAACGGCTTGTAGATGAGGCGGCTAACACTGGATTTTTTTAGGGGTTGGTGTTTCTTTCGCTCCACGTGCTACACCATTAATAATGCTCATTCGCATAATAAATGTTCAACGGCTTGTAGATGGGGCAGCAACACTGGTTTTTGGGGGGGTTGGTACTTTGTTCGCTCCACGTGCTACGCCATTACGGCATGTAGATGAGGTGGCAACACTGGATTTTTGGGGGGATTGGTGCTTCGTTCACTCCACGTACCCAATTCAGCTATCTACATCATTTTCAACCCCCGTTGTCATCTTATTTTTCAACTCTCATTCCCTACTACTTTTTCATAAAAGTCATGGTATACTTTTCAGAAAAATATTTTTGACATTTTTTTAAGTAATTTTTTTTCTTGGAAAATGATAGAGCAAGAGAAAGAACAAAATTAAGTAATTGGTTAGCAATTCAAATACTAATTGGTTTTGCCTTTATCTTACAAAAAATGTTCACAAACAAAGCACATCCAAGAAAGAAAAAAAAAGCCAATATATAGAGAGTGACCTCAACAAACAAAGAAAGAAGAAAAGGGGAAAAAAACTTGGTAGAAAATGTTCAACGGCTTGTAGATGAGGCGGCAACACTGGATTTTTTAGGGGGTGGTGCTTCGTTCGCTCCCCGTGCTACGCCATTAATAATGCTTGTTCACATAATAAATGTTCAACGGCTTGTAGATGAGGCAGAAACACTGGATTTTTTAGGGGGGTGGTGCTTCGTTCGCTCCACGTTTCCAATTCAGCTATCTAGCACGTCATTTTCAACCCCCATTGTCATCTTATTTTTCAACTCTCGTTCCCAACTAATTTTACAACTCTCGTTCCCTACTACTTTTCCATATATCCTTTTCAAAAAAATATTGTTGACATTTTTTTTGAAGTAATTTTTTTTTTCTTGGAAAATGATTGAGCAAGAGAAAGAACAAAATTAAGTAATTGGTTAGCAATTCAAATACTCCCTCCGTCCTTTTTTAACTGTGTTAGCTCGTAATTCCAACTTATTTTCTCTCACATCAACTTTTACAACTTTTACATCTATTCTCCACTACTTACCCTTATCAATATAATAGTAATACCCACTAACTTTTCAAAAAGGAATCTACTTTTAAGGGCAAAATAGGAAATGTATCCACTAACTTTTCAAAACACACACTTATTAAGGAACAGCCCAAAATGGAAATGTCTACACTTATTAAGGGACGGAGGGAGTACTAATTGGTTCTGCCTTTATCTTACAACAAAATGTTCACAAACAAAGAACATCCCTCTGTTTGAATTCTCGACAGATTCTTTGTTTCTAAATACACCAAATGAAGATAATAAAATAGACGTACCAAAAAAGAAGATTATAAAATTGAGATTAAAAATAGAGGAAGACCAAATTCCATAATGGGAAAGTAATTGACTGAAAGTAAAATTTTAACATGCGATGTTAGTAATGTT
This sequence comes from Gaultheria prostrata, assembly GCA_036023075.1. NCBI lineage: Eukaryota > Viridiplantae > Streptophyta > Magnoliopsida > Ericales > Ericaceae > Gaultheria > Gaultheria prostrata. The sequence goes on along the minus strand of JAXBDA010008384.1, from coordinate 2,033 downwards.
ATCCTATACTTTTTTTCTACCAAAATCAAGCCGATATATAGAGAGTGACCTCAACAATCAAAGAAAGAAGAAAGGGAAAAAACCTTGGTAGAAATTGTTCAACGGCTGGTAGATGAGGCGACAACACTGAATTTTTTAAGGGGTTGGTGCTTCGTTCGCTCCACGTGCTACGCCATTAATAAAGCTTGTTCGCATAATACATGTTCAACGGCTTGTAGTTGAGGTGGCCAACACTGAATTTTTTAGGGGTTGGTGTTTCGTTCGCTCCACATGTTACGTCATTGCTGCTTGTAGATGAGGTGGCAACACTAGATTTTTTGGTGGGTTGGTGCTTCGTTCGCTCCACGTGCTACGCCATTAGTAATGTTGTTAAGAATAATAAATAAAGGAATAAGGTGAGATTGTACTTGATAAAATAAAAAATAAGAAAGGTGAGATTGTTCATCATAAAAAATAAAAAAAATAAAAAAAAAAGTAAGGTGAGATTCATACGATGACATTGCGTTGACTTTTCATTAGTCCTTTTATTGACAATATGCAGCCAGGACACCCTTAAACGTGACTATCGTGCCACTTGATATTAGGGTACATATAGGGATATGGGGTGTGTGCTATGCAGCGCTATGGGGCTCACTTCGGGTCTCGTTTTTTTATCAAAACTATTCATTTTGTCCTTCTCGTCAAGTATGTACATCACGTGAAAAATCACTTTGATCGGATATCAATAATTATGTTTTTAGACTGCATTTTTTCATGAAAACGAGTAAATAAAGAAGATATTGTAGGTGATTTTTTTTTCACAAAAGTATAAGTTAAATTATCATCGATCAAATAGTTACCGATGTCTAATCAAAATGAATTTCTCATAATATACACAATTGACGAGACGAACAAAATAAACGGTTTGGATCAAAGAATGGGAATTCAGGTGGACCCTATAGTGTTGCATAGCACGTGGTGTGCACACGCTACACACCACACACTGGAGACCCGTATCATAGTGTTGTACCCATTCCATGCACACGAAGGGATAAGTTTATAATATGATGCGACATATACAAAGTACGAACACCATAAAAAAAAATGCTAGGAAATTTTACAAATACATGGGGCCCATATCACGTGAGAGGGCAAATGACCGTTTCATTGGGTGTAGAAAAAAAAAATTCCAAAGGAGGCCAAAAAAAAAGACTGCAATCCGATGAAAAGGAAATGCACAATGCATTTGTTTTTGGTATCCTTTGATGGTAACCACAATAATTAGGCCTTTGGGTAATGTATACGGCTAACTGGACTGCTATCTGGCCCATTGTAATGGGCCTAGCGAGTCCACAGGAAGGTGTGAAAGCCTGGAAGAATAGGCTCTCATGGAGTCCTCTATCGAAGGCCACCATCCCATTCTATAGCGTCCCCAACCCAATCCTTCAAAATTCTTTATATAGTTATTATGGCCCACATATATGGCAACGTGAATTCTTTATTTAGTTATTATGACCCACATATATGTCAGCGTGAATTATGGGTTTAACAAGATCCTTCATATTTTTAAGTCGAAGATAATATTCTATTGGTCAAATCGAGAAGTTATTTCCTAAATATAGGGGTGCACACCGGTCTGGTGGCCAGCCCAACCAGCTTAGCCCGATTTTTTTAGGGTTTGGGATATAAATTTAGGCCTGTAGGGTTGGGCCGAATTGTTCTTTTAAGCCCGATTAGTTAATGGGATGGGTTTAGGAAAATCCTCAAGACCAAGGCCGAACCCGGCCAGGCCTGAATACAATATATATGCTCCCGTAGAAAAACAAGAGAAAAACTGGAGGAAATTTTTTTGCATGTCAAGCTTTATGTATGAATGTTGGAGAGTTCCCATTTTTGAAGCTTATTACCTTTTGAGAGACAATTTAATTATTAAAATCATAATGTTTTATCGGTTTGTTTTTAATAATAATGCGAGAACATACAACTTTAAGTATTCTTGGTTGTGAATTCTAATTTGAGATTGTTGTAGGTCTTTTTTTTTTTTTTTTTATTTT
>JAXBDA010008383.1:0-14936 GCA_036023075.1 Gaultheria prostrata | reverse complement strand
TGTGACAATCCGAGCCCTCGGCATCGCCTCGGCGAGGCTGCCAGGCGTTCCCCTGTGCGCTGCCCTCAACCGAGGACGGGCCGGATGCCACCCCTCTCTCAACTGCGCCCCGATCTCGGGCTTAGTCCTTGGTATCACGTATTCGACGATGGTGAACCCAGCAGTGGGTAGGGGGCCAGACGGATCACGGCGAAGCCAGCCGCTACACTTTTTTTCTATATATCAAATGCTTTCATTTCTTAGTATAGTTGATTGTTTGATGGTAATTAAAGGTAATTTATGCTCAATGTTTTCCCCTCTTGTAGTGCTCAAAATGTGAACTCATCAATTGAATGTTAATAGCATAGCTACTTTTTCTTTTTTGAATTTGGTTATTGAACTTACACAATTCAAGTTTGGTGGGGGCGGGATTTTTTTTTTTTTTGTCATTCATCATTTCTAATCTATTACATGGGGGAGGGGGAATGAGATTTGATCCCGAGATGCAGTGTGGGGTATCCAAGAGTTCTACCACATGAGCTAGCCACCACTTGCGCAGGGGCGGAATTGAATTAGTTGGATTTCACGATGATGGGATCAGAGCATGTACGATTGTATGGTTGGTTAAGGTTGTTATTGGGATTCGTTGAATTACCATCAGATACGGGCAAGACGCTAGATTGTATGGTTGGTTAAGGTTCTTATCGGGTTTTGTTGAATCACTTTTATACACGGGCAAGACGCTAGTAATATGCATAATACAAGTATTGTTGGTCTCAAGGAATTGCTTGATCACTTGAATTCCCTCATCAAGCCATCTTAGTTAACAAAAACTCCAAAATATGATAGTTTACACTATATTAGGCATTTGTACTTGGCACTAAAGTAGTGATATGAAAACAATTGGATTGTCTTGTCCAAAATGGGGCCAGATATATTCCAAAAGGAGTTGTATAAGTACTCTCATGCCAAACAAATTAAGAACAAAGGATCCATCATCCATGTATTGCATTGCATAAAGAAAGAGAATAAGGACAAGAGGCTGCATGTGAACCTTACTTGACTTAATAGGGTCATAATATGAGGGGACCCCAATTATATAAGTAGCCTTATGAGGGCCTTACCATAAATTGGATATCATCAAATTTTTGGATTTCTCATCCTTTCTGGTGTTTGGGTTCAGTTAAGAGGACACATGGCCTACAAAAAATTGGAATTGGGGAGTGGGTTGTGGGTTGTGGGATTGGTTGGTTATGTAGTACAAAATGAGGTTTCCCTACAAAGGAAATAGAATAAGGATGGGCCCCAAACTTGAAATTTGGACAGGCCAACTGTCCCCTACTAGGTTCATGATCGAAATGTCCTCTGCTTGTTTTAGTATTGACTTCCCTATTTGAAGACAGAAGTAGCATCCCTTTGATCAACTTTGGTGTACTTGTTCTTTCTCCTATGCTGCATAATTGCAACTTCTATTCTTCACATTTGTACTTGTTCTTTCCCCCATGCTGCATAATTACAACTTTCACTCCTCACATCTCCTTTGTATTAACTTTTAGGATTAAGCTTGGGTAATTTTATCTGACATTATCAGTTGATTTTCTGTTACGAACAATTGAAGAAAAAATAACCAGCATGTGAGATAAGAAGATCATATCAATTCGGAGAATTTAATTAGGTCAAAGTTTAAAAACCTTCATAGACAAGAAATGATCAGCAAATAGTGTATCTTGAGAAGTCCGGAAGAATCGAGTGTGTTGATGTTGGGTATTAGAAAGGGTTAATCGAGGTGAGGCGAGTGTAGAATAAAAGTATTGAGTTTGGATAAAAATACAACTCACAATCCATACAATATTTGTTACTATTCCTAATTGTTCTCATGCATAGTTATAAGACATATGCTTGGTGATATATAATCATCCAACCCGATTTGGTCAATCTTTTTGGGTAATTGTTCATTTTGCATGCAAAAATAATATACTTATGAGATTATTATTTTTAGCAAAATTTTACACATATTTTTTCTTCTTAATGAGATATTTAAATTAGTGTAATAATTTTTGAAGAAAAATTAGTCCTAGTACATGCAAAATGCACGATTACCAAAAAAATTGATCAGTAAATAATGTATCTTGAGAAGTTCGAAAGAATCGAGTGTGTTGTGGGATTGGTTGGTTATATAGTACAAAATGAGGTTTCCCTACAAAGGAAATAGAATAAGGATGGGCCCCCAAACTTGAAATTTGGACAGGCCAACTGTCCCTACTAGGTTCATGATTGAAATGTCCTCTGCTTGTTTTAGTATTGACTTCCCTATTTGAAGACAGGAGTAGCATCCCTTTGATCAACTTTGGTGTACTTGTTCTTTCCCCTAAGCTGCATAATTGCAACTTCTATTCCTCACATTTGTACTTGTTCTTTCCCCCATGCTGCATAATTACAACTTCCACTCCTCACATCACCTTTATATTAACTTTTAGGATTTAGCTTGGGTAATTTTATCGGACATTATCAGTTGATTTTCTGTTACGAACAATTGAGGAAACAATAACCAGCTTTTGAGATAAGAAGATCGTATCAATTCGGAGAATTTAATCAGGTCAAAGTTTAACCACCTTTCTTGAAAAGAAACGATCAGTAAATAGTGCATCTTAAGAAGTCTGGAAGAATCGAGTGTGTTGATGTTGAGTATTAGAAAGGGTTAATCGAGGTGAGACGAGTATAGAAAAAAAGCAACATAGATGAGTCAGGATAAAAATACAACTCACAATCCATTCAATATTTGTTGATATTCCTAATGGTTCTCATGCATAGTTATAAGGCATATGCTTGATGATATATAATCATCCAACCCGATTTGGTCAATATTTTTGGGTAATTGTTCATTTTGCATGCAAAAATAATATACTTATGAGATTATTATTTTTAGCAAAATTTTACACATATTTCCTCTTAATGAGATATTTAAATTAGTGTAATAATTTTTGAAGAAAAATCAATCCTAGTATATGCAAAATGCACTTGTACCCGAAAAAAGTCAACCAATTTGGGATGGAGATAGTATACAGATACCAACACATGCTTGCATATTTATTTTAAGTCATTCTCCCCCCATTGACTTAGCAACAAAATAAAAAAGATTATTGCCCATTGCATAATGTCTGTTTATTTGGTTGGATTAGAAGCCTGCGACCGAATTCTTGTTATGGTACAACTCATTCCAATTCTTTTTTATGAATGACCCATTTGTTAGGCACCTGATTTTGTGAAGGCTGTCAAAGAAAATTTGAGGTGTGTTCACCAGTCCATCAAACGGATCATTTTTAATCTCGATACCCATACCCCGAAGCTCTCCCAAATCGCTCGGACACCGGCTTCCCTTTTAATTCACTCGACCTTTTTCTTACGAGTCCATATACTACTGATAATTCAACTGTTTTTTATGTTTATTTTGTCAAAGGAGGGTCAAAATTTGGACTGAGGGAGGCTAAATTTTAAAATAAAAATTCTGATTGGGTGCTTGTTCTAAGTTCACCAAGATCTCGAGTTCGAGACCGCGCCAAAAAAAATAAAATAAAATAAAACCTACGACTTCACATCAATAGAATGCGGTATTGTCAAAGCAAATAGAGTCTTACTTATGGAAACTTTTGACATGCGTCTCGAAAAATAACATAGTGTTATAATTAGAACAACTATATATAGTACTATTACCATATTCTTTTCCATTCAATTTAGATACAATATATATGACATTTACCTAATTTCACCTTTTCCTCATCATACAAATTCAAATATATGCACACAGAGTAAAACCTGCTGCCTAATTCAACCTTTTTAACAAACCATTTATAAATTATGGACATATGTTCGGGTTTATAGGCCTAAAAAATCATTGAATTTCTGGCCATCTTGACTTTTCTAAGAGCTCAAGTCATTATCATAACTTACCAAGAGCACCTGCATAATTTGTTCTTATGGAGGAGTAATCTCATCCCTGATTCGCGTAGCGTGCACAGGGCAACCGTTTTTCAATCTTGCGAAAAGCGTCCATTTCTCGATGCTTGAATCTGAATCGAGTACCTTCCACCTAATCAAAGTTGCATTTTCCCGTTAAATATTAGAAGTATTTTCTTCTTTTTTCTTTTTCCCGTAGAATTAGTCATCATCTTATTTTTCACGAAATATAACTCTTCGAGAAATGCTACGGTACACACCCCTCAAAAATTATTCCATATGAGATTTTGTGACTCAAAATATGAGATTTTGTGGCTAAGGGCGTACCGTATGCACCCTCATATGGGTAGTCAAAAAATCTCATATAAGTCCACAAAATCTCATATTTAAGTCCACAAAATCTCATATGGTCAAATATGGTCAAACATGGTCAAATATGAGATTTAGTGGCACAAATATGAGACATGTCACATCAATACATATAAGTCACAAAATCTCATATGACTAGTTACAAAATCTCATAATCTCATATTTGTGCCACAAAATCTCATATGGATCAAATATGAGATTTAGTGGCACAAATATGAGATTTAGTGACACAAATATGAGACATGTCACATCAATAAATGTCTCATATTTGTGCCACTAAATCTCATATGGGTCAAATATGAGATTTAGTGGGCACCAAATTGAGATTTTGTGACTTATAATGTATTGATATGACATGTCTCATATTTGTGCCAATAAATCTCATATTTGTGCCACAAAATCTCATATGGATCAAATATGAGATTTAGTGGCACCAAATTGAGATTTTGTGACTTATATGTATTGATGTGACATGTCTCATATTTATGCCACTAAATCTCATATTTGACCATATGAGATTTTGTGGACTTAAATATTAGATTTTGTGGACTTATATGAGATTTTCTGACTACCCGTATGAGGGTGCATACTGTACGCCATTTCATACCTTTAGCCACAAAATCTCATATTTGAGTCACAAAATCTCATATGAAATAATTTTGGGGGTGTGTACCGTAGCAACACCTCCTCTCTCCTCCTCCTCCTCGACTCGAATTTAAGTTTTTCCACCAGCTATGGTAAATGATAGGCTTTAATTTTGGGATGTAGACCTCACCTGTAAGTAGTGACTAGACGGTGGAGAAAGACTAACATCATAGCTCTAGCCAAATTCATCCCCAAACAAGTCCTTCTTCCTTGTCCAAAAGCTAAGAAGCAGTTTGCTTTTGATTCATCCTGTTACCAAGAAACAGAGAGACACCATATCCATCAGTTTTTTTTAATTCAGGTATTTGGGTCAACGTACGTGTATCTTGACGTCATATCAATCATTAGATAACATAGTTCCAATGTTCTATATTTGTCAGGTAAAGGACCGGTGATCATTGATTCTAATATTAGGATCTCTCCATCTATTCATCTGTAATAGCTTCAGCTCTTGAGTTGGATTGAAAGTTTCTTTCTATCGAAACGAGGCCGATTTCATACATATTTAAAAAATAAAATTAATTCAAACTCTACAACGACAGATGCAGCGAAAAGGCGGCCGCTGCGGCACATTGATAGACACAAAAAGAAGTTTCATGTATATTTTTTTTGGTACACTGGAAATAAAAAATAGATGAGAAGTTTCATGTATATGACAGAGTTCAAAAGCGGCTGCACGTGAGGGTAAATGTTAGATTATATTGTTCTACATTGGGTGTCACTTAATATAAAATTGAAAGTTCTCTTCCGAATAACTTAAGCTTTCGGGTTAGATTCAAAATTTCTCGGAAGATTTTATCATTTCCTAGGGGAAGTCCAACATGAATATACATGGTCAAAAAGAAAGGAAAATAGAGTCTTCTATCCCAATTACTAAGCACTCAAATTTGAATTACTAATTTCCATCATTGATGTAGATTTTGGAATCACAAGAGACTTACACTGAACCTGGAAGGCATGAACTTGTCAGGATCATTGTATACCGTAGGATCTAGGTGTAATGATCTGGCATCAATGTTAACGTTCCACCCTTTCTTGATCTTATATCCTACAATAAAGTGAAAATAAAATTTCTTGGTATAATATAGTTTTGTTACACTTATATAGTAAGAAAAATTGAAATTTAGCCCACTGGGCTGTCATGCACTAAGACCCTTCTTTGACTGGTAAGAAGTGTATTTTTAATATGTACGCACCGGTCAAATAATGGTCTTAGTGACAGCCCATTGAGCTGACACTAGAAGGATCCATATAGTAATCATGTGAGTCTATAAAAAATGGGCATTGGAAAACAAACCATGAATCTCACAGTCCTCAAGTGCTAATCTTGGAAACCATGGTACTACAGATGCCATCCTTAATGATTCTTTAACAACCTGTTTTAACCCATCTCTGTTAATTCACAAACAAACTTAATTCATAATTAGGAATTGATTTCCTATATTTATTACTCCATCCGTCCCTTTTATAGTGTGTACATTTTCATTTTGGGATGTCCCTTAATAAGTGTGTCTTTTGAAAAGTTAGTAGGTACATTTTCTATTTTGCCCTTAAAAGTAGATTCCTTTTTAAAAAGTTAGTAGGTATTATTATATTGATAAGGGTAAGGAATAGAAAGTAGATGTAAAAGTTGATGTGAGAAAAAAATAGTTGGAATTCACAGGTAACACACTTTAAAAGAGACGGATGAAGTATTATTATCAACCAAGCATGTGATGTCGAATTCAGTGTTTAGAAACCTTAGAAGCGTATGGCATGTCATTTAGATCTTCTAGCTTTAGGAATGATTTTGATGAAGACTTTTCTGCCAGGGAAAGTTGCTCTGCCTGTATAATAAACCAAGCACTTTTTCAGCTCTATGTTTTAGAAGGTGAAAAAAGGGACTTAGATGGAAGAATATTGCAAACATCAAGATAAAAAGTTTCCATACAGAAAACATGCATACATTTTTGGGCCATTAGAGCATCTCCACCCCTTAGTTAAATATTTACTTAGATTTGAGTAAAAATCTGAGTAAAAGCTTCACTTTGTATCGAGTACTCCAATTGGCAAACTCAAATCCAAGCACAATTTTTTTTTAAATGTTCATTAATGGTAAAACTGTAAATGTAAGAGTGAAATTTGCCTTCAAAAATTTGAGTAAAGTTCTGAGCCTAACTCATTTTGAGTTTACATTTTAGTAAAAACTCAATTTGATATAGGTATGGATAAAGACCGAAGAAACCTTTTAAGGATTTTTACTCAAGTTTTGACTTTGAGTCAATAAAAGAGTAAGGAGTTGCTCTTAAAGATTGCAAAATGCTATTAGAATCTAAAAACACCGTATAAGATTGTTTGTCTTCAAAATTCTTGTGCATTTGTTCAAAGCACAAACTCATGAACGTGTCTCAAATTCACGTATTCTAGACATCTGCCATACTGTACAGCTGAGAATGCACTGGGACTGTAAATAGTGTATCCTAATTGATATAGGAAAGGTCGTTAATAGGTATTCTAACATCCAAAGTTTTGTAGAGATACTGATTTTCGTGACTCAAACTCACATATAATAACACTAAGGACGAATGCCAAATATTATTTATTGTTGGATTAGGTGTTGGCTCCCATAAAGCCAACATTTATCACGCCAAGTCAAGTCACGACCTCCGAGAATATAATTGTGCATACATAAAACTAGCTTCTTTAAATCATCTTACCTTAAGTATGTCAAGGACTTCTTGGTTTTCATCCAAATACTTGACCATCCAAGTAATAGCACTAGCAGTTGTGTCCTGACCTGCATTACACAAGCACTCATTTTTTCTTGAGGGTTATGTCTTTATTTAATCTCTCCTTATGCTCAAATAATAATACAGGGATTTGGACCTGCAATAATCATGGTTAAAATGTTGTCCTTAATCTGTTCATCTGATAGTGACAAGCCTTCATCTTCACATGATTTGTTATCATCTCCCATTAGAAGGTGTTGCAGAAAATCTTCAGGATTAGCTTGTAAGCCTCTTGTTCTTCTTTCTCTAATCATCTTCTCCACTGCCTCCATGAATCTTTTTCTTGCCTGTCATAATTTTCTTGCATTATTGAATAATCAATGGCTTGGCTTCTAATTTCATTTATTTGTTCTCTGTCCTTTCTCCAAATAAGTAATCACCAAACAACAATCGCTGATTGTGGTGCGTTTTTTTTTTTGGTGCAAGGGAGAAGAAATTGAAAGAGAATGATTTGTCAGACGTGTTCGATTTTGTATTGTTGCGACTTTTTGAACATAAGAACCTTTTTGGTATATCATTTTGCCAATCCAACATATCTTTTTCTATAGCTCATTTCACATAAGTACCTAACTATTTTTCTCATTTTCCAAAAAGAATAAAATAAAGCTTGCTTATTTTTATGTGAAAATGTCATAATTCAGGTTTTTTCTATATGGGTATTTGATGAATCCGAATTCATTTGCATATGTAGTTTAGGCCCCAAATACAAAAACAGGCCTAGTCCAATTCAGAAATCATGATGGGCTTGAGTTACCTGGATGCCCTTGTAGAATCTGGTCCAGGGTAACCTCAAAGGGAACCCAAGCATTGCTCCACAAACAAGACCAATGTCTTTCTGCATCACATCCAGTTCATCTTCTCTCTCTAAACTCATCAACATCTTGCACACGGCCTTAAATGTAATCTGCACATGAAGTTAAAAAGGCCCAGTTAAAAAGTTGATCTAAGTTGGGCTTATTATTGGGCCCAAACAAGAAAGATGCCCAAGAAAATAAGGGTAAAATACGGGCCGCTCCTCTTTCAGAGGTATGGTTCCCACGCACTCCACCAAACAATTTAAAAAGCACCATTAAGTCCACCCAATGTGCACGGGAACATGAAACACGGCAGATCCACTGGAAACTCAAGTTTGTTGGAAAAACTTCAACCTAAGGGTACCATAAACTTAAACTCTATGGTATCCTAATGAAAGTGGAGGAAAGTACGGGCCGCACCAGTTTTGGACCCGTACTTCCCGTCCGCTCCATCTTAAACCCCAAAAAGCACCACTAACTCCATGAAAGTGCTGGTCAATGCCATGTACAAACCAAATCTAACTTATTACCTGTACTTCCCGTCCCCTCTCACTCTCTATCCTCTCTTTTTATTTTATACTTTTAATTTTAAACCCAAAATGTCTAAACTTAAATTTTAAGGTACCCTATGAAAGTGTCTAAACCCTATGGTACCCTATGAAAGTGTCTAAACCACTAAAACTCTATAATAGGAAAGTGTACCCTAAAATCTAAACCCTAGGGTACCCTATGAAAGTGCCTAAACCCTATGGTACCCTATGAAAGTGCCTAGACCACTAGAACCCTATAATAGGAAAGTATACCCTAAAACCTAAACCGTAGGGTACCCTATGAAAGTGCATAAATTCCTAGGGTACCCTATGAAAGTGTTTAAGCCACTAAAACCCTATAATAGGAAAGTGCACCCTAAACCTAAACCCTAGGGTACCCTATGAAAGTGTCTAAACCTAAACTCTAGGGTACCCTATAAATCCTAGGGTACCATGTCAAAGTGCCTAAAATCCTCGGGTACCCTATGAAAATGCCTAAACCACTAAAATCCTATATAGAAAAGTGCACCCTAAACCTAAACCAAAAAAAAAAATGATTGATCTTAATGATAATTAAAAAAAGTAATTAACCTTCATGGTAATAAATATTTGTTTTGTGACCTTAATGGAAAATAAACTCATGAAATAAAGGCGAAATGCTCATAATGGCCCATTATAGTGAGGTGGCCCAACCAAATAAAAGCTGTCCACTAACATGGAGGGAATCATATCGTGCTACATGCTCAGGCTTAGGACTGATAAACGAACTAAATTACTTCAACCCTCGTTTGATTCAGTAAAAGCTCGTTTAAGATTACTTTTATAATCTAAAGAAATCAATCTTAAATATTTTTACAATTCAAAACTACTGGTTTCTACAGGGTATTTATCTCCTCGCTAGACTTATATTTAGAAAATTTAAATTATTCGTGAAAGGCTCGATTAAAATTTATTTGAGATTAGCTTGCCTCATTAAATAAGACAAACTTAAAAATATTATGAAATACTCATTAGAATTTTAAACTAAGCTTGAACAATATATTGTTTGATTCGTTTATCAATCCCACACGAACGATATAAAACAGAATCGATGAAAAATTGAACCTTTAGTGCTTCGTCGAGAACGATAACAGTACCCTTGTGCTCCCATCCACTCAATGCACTTACAACGAGTTCATCAAACTGTTTGACAAAAACAGCAATGGAACTTGTGGAGAACAAATTGGTGAGACAGTTTCGGATCAATTTGTGTTGTTGAGGAGAAGCACAGAGAAGGCTTTGGTCTCCAAGAACCTCTGCAATCGACTTTATATACCTCTTCGTGAATCTCCCCAAATCGTTGTTTAGGACGACTTTGGCTGATTCAGTGCTCGATGCAAAAACATGGGTTTCCCCAAATATGTTGGTTTTGAAGCAGTTTCCGTACCTGGTAAAATATCAAAATAAGCATCATTTCATTGCTAAAATGATTACAAAATAAATATAAAAAAATTAACTCATGTTTTTATTTATTTAGTATTTTATAATCGAGGTATCCCGGGCCAATTTGCGCTTACCTCGGGCTAATTCCTACTATACCTCCCACATCCGTTTCACATGCTTACTTGTGGGGCTGAGGTTACTGGCTTATTGCAAGAGTTACTGACAAGGGAAATAGAACCTGAGACTTTAGGTGAGAGCAAACGTCTAAGTCGTAGACCAAGACCACTCTTTTTGATCGGTCAAGCTATGAAGTTCTAGTTGAACTAATAAAAAATTTCATCTATACCACCTGGCCAACCCTTGGGTTAAAACTAAATAAATAAATAAAATAAGTCATGTTCCGTATGTTTTATTCAATTATTTATTTTTTGTGAATGGTTGGAAGACATGGAAGAATTTGATTGGATGAATAATTGATTTTATTTAAGTCATGTTCCTTATGTTTTTTTTAATGTTTTATTCAATTATTTATTTTTTGTGAATGGTTGGAAGACATGGAAGAATTTGATTGGATGAATAATTTCATATTCCGAAGTCCTGTCGGTTGGACGAAGTTGTTAAATCCTATTGGTTAGCTGAAATTGGCGCACTAAGAGCATGTACATTTGAAGTTGTTAAAAATGTTTGTTATATGACACAGAGTGTTAAAAATGAGACCCAAAAATTATATGTTAGAGATTTGTTAGATAGAACGGGTGAAAAGGGGATTTGTTAGATAGAACGGGTGAAAAGGAGTCCATTTGACATTGTTAAGAGTTTTGTTACTATTTATTAAAGTAGAAAAAATAATTAAAGTAGGACCAACTCTCTTTTCTCTCTCTTCTTTTTTAACTTCTTTTCTCTCTCTTCTGCCACTTTTTCTGTCACCTTTCTGCCGTTCCATTCTCTCTCTCCTCCTCTCTCCTCTTCTTAGAGCAACCCCAACAATCTCCCTAAATTGGCTCCCATGCCTATTTTAGGGAGTTAAACCTCAAAATTAGGCTCCAAGAGACTCCCTAAACCCCTCCCTAAAATACAAAAATGAATAGTACCTCCCTAAAATCCCCCTATTTAGGGAGGCACTATTCACTCCCTACCCATTTTTTTATTTTTTCTCTCTCTCCTTCCCCCTCTTTGCTGGCTTGTTTTTCTTTTCTTTTTTCTTTTTTTAGTCTCTTTCTCTTGTCTCTCTCTTACTTTTCCCCCATATATTATATTTTATTAAAAATAGGGAGGGTAATAGGGAGTGTTGTTGGAGTGTTGATAGAAAAAATGTCAAGTTATAATAGATATATACACTGTACACTGCCTAATTTACCAAGTTATTGTTGGGCTTGCTCTTAGCGCTAGGAGTGAAGCCACAGGTAAGAATGGCACTAGCGTTAAGGGGGTGTTTGTTCCGGAACACACCCACTAAAATTATCAAATGGAGCAACAAAAAGCATCAAAAATCTTTAACTGACATGTGTCATAAAAATGGGTGACTAAAAAAGGTCTAAAGTGTTCAAATGTAGATGCTCTAAAGTCGTGCAGTTTTCTGATAAAAAAAATATTACTATGTGCATAATATTTTGTATTTTTTAACACAAAATTTGGGGAAAAAAAAAAAGGATCAGGAGAGACAATTCGCAAGATTAGGTGAAAAAAAAGTAGTTTCGGTTTATTTTAATACGAGGATGAATATAAGACCACTATTTTTTTTTTTGCTAAGCATATAAGACTACTATTTTAGCTACTTTTTTTTAACATGCAAAAAAATATATTGCTAATGGAGCCGTGTTAGTGAGATTTGCCCATATGTTTTGATCATGGGGATATACAGTGCGCTACCAACTTGTTTGTCACTGCACTTAGGGGTATATAAGAAAATCAAAAAAATTGTGAAACTGGACCGACCGGACCAAACCGGTCTATTTGGAATGGTTTTATGGTGTAATGAATCGGTTTTAGTTCTTAAAAAATGAGAACCGACTATTTTGGTTTGGTCCCCAATTTCATAAATAGAAACCATGATTTGAACCGAACCGGTCCATATATCTATATACATAACATAACATAATATAATATAATATAATATAATAAGTACAACCTATATACCTATACACACTAATTTTGTCAGTTTTATGAATTTGCTTAACCATGGATGCATGGACCTACCTTCTAAATGTTTCCTACATGTACCTCACTACTCATTTTAGTAACAAAGCTTCGAAATTACATAAAATAATTATCAATAATTATAAATAAAAAAACCAGTGGCATGTCATTCATATTTTTTTTGGTAATTTTTTAATGCTATCATGGTTTAGAACCGAAAACCGAACCAAACCGGACCGGTCTAATGTTTTGGTGTGGTTTGGTTCCAAATGTGTAACGGTCTGGTTATGGTTCTCAACTTTTTGGAACCGTTAAATATAGTTCGGTTCCTGAATTTCTACAAAACCGATCCAAACCGGACCATGTACACCCCTAAGTGCACTTGCGCCACCCTTGTTATTTCAACCCAAAACAAAAGAAGGGTAATTACCAATTTCATGAAAATGAATTTCGAAAGATTTGAACATCACCTTTGACCCATTTTACAAGGTGAATCAAAAGAAGTAATTTCCAACCAAAAAATCGAAAAGAAGAAGATGATGAGGTGAATCTTCAATCAAAATTGAAACCAATAAATCTTACCTCAGTCTGCGAACCTTTACAAAGTCATAGAAGCCATTGCTACTATTGACTGCAGCCATGAACTGAAATGTTTCTCCTATCAGAGGTAACCCTCGGTTGCCAGGTGGAATCCCAGCCGTTGATTCATGATCACTTTTGTTGGGCCAACGTAAGATCTTCTTCGATATACGAAAAATCAACCATATCAAACCTGGGAAGAGCACTGTGTAACAACTCATAAGCCAACTCATTACTCCTGGTTGAATGCAACTGAGTGAGAGCTGATGTTTGACACATGTAAATATATAGTGAATGCGTCACTTGTTGGATCGTGGAGTTCATCATGAGCATATTGAAACTATCAGAGTATGGTTGGGTGAGGACATGACAGGCTGGAGCTTGATTAGGCAATCGAGCTTCGATTATCACCGTCAATAAAAAACTCTTGGGTCATCAAGTTTTTTCATTGGCGAACTTCACGATTTTGGAATTAATTGAGGTACATGCACGTTAATAGAACTGTACATCCAGTTAAAAGAAACATATTGAAGCATCCAAGTTGGTTGGGTGGATACATGATCGGGATTGCATATTCGACTAACAGTCAATAGTAAAACATTGGGGGTATTGGAGGTTTATCTGTTTGTTAATTTCATAATTTAATGATTAATCAAGGTACGTATAGCTAGGGACGAAGTTGATGGTTTTAGATACCGGTTTTGCGACACGTAACAGTAACAGTTTTCGTGTAACTATTTCGGTAGTATCGAACCTCACGTAACGGAAAAGAAGTGTAGCGGTCGTGAATTTTTAAAAACCATTTTTTGATAAAAATAATTTTAAATTGCTTAAATTACCCGTAACGGTCAAGTATCGGCCGTAACGGTTGTGAACCTGTTCGTGAATCGGATACGGGCCGATACGTAACGGGAACCGGCCGATACGCATGTGATTATTCTCTCTCATTGGTATACCGGGGTGTAACGGTATCGGAGAGGCCAAAAACCGTTACGTAACGGCCGGTATTTAAAGTCGTTGCCTATACGGGACACCCCACTTTGTCAATAGTATTATTTTATACTTTTGGATCAATTACTTATCGATATCCAAACAACTTGATTTTTCTCGCAACTGATGAAAAAATTGATTTAAAAGATGAATGATTAGGATCGTAAATTACTTTTTTTTTAATTCAATCACCTTCATTTAAAGAAAACAGGAGAATAAATCAAGCTTATATTCATTTTTAACGGAAAAAAATGGCCGGAGTTGCCTTTTTTCCGTAGTTACACTCGCTTTACATTTAATTTTTTTCTTCATATTTTAAGAAAAATATCCATACCCGGAGGCTTATAAAAGAGAGGAGCTTGGAAATTTTTGTTTGGTCATTTGCCACATTTTGCCAATTTTACCCTCCAATTGGAATTTGGCCTATTGGTTTTCTTGTAATTTTGCCACAATGCTTGCCCTTTTGGTCTTTTGGCTATGTATGGCTAAATTACGCATTTGAGTCCCTGGAGGTTGTTGCTTTACGCATTTGAGTCCCTAGAGTTTGTTGTTTACGCATTTGAGCCCCTAGAGTTTCTTGTTTTGCTATTTCTGATCCCCTTTTTAACGGCTGGTGTGAAAGTCTTTGTTTTTTGAATTCGCGCCATGCATGTGACAGATGTCTATAGTTTATCCCAGACTTCTATAACTTAGCTGGTTGCACATCCAAACATATTTCAGTATGAGTTCTTTTTAACCTCCCTCAAAGCAAAATCTGAATTAAAATACAC
>JAXBDA010008382.1:0-14936 GCA_036023075.1 Gaultheria prostrata | reverse complement strand
TAGAGAGAGGAAAAAGGATCATTTTTTCCCTCCCATTTTCAGCAGCCCTTCTCTCCTCCTTCCTCCTCCATTGAAGCCCTACCAAGCTCCAAAAATCCTTCCTTCTCCAAACCTCTTCACAAATTGACTCCGGATTCTCGTTCTACACGTGATTGGGAGCTTGGAACTCACTCTTTTCGCACCGGGAAGCACAAAAACGTGGGAACCAAATTGGGGATCTCAAAATCCTTTTCCTCCAACTTTGAAGCTAACACAAGAGGTAGGGAACCTAATCTCCACTTCTTATGATTATATGTTGATATTGAGGCCCTTTCCATCATCAATTTCGGTAATCTTGTCTTCATACGAAACCCATACTTTGGCTCAAAACCCATATTTTCCTCGGTTGATTGTTGTTTTATTTGATTGATTTAAATTTCCTAGAATGATTGGAACCCTTGAGTGTAGTTTGTGTAAATAATTTTATTGCGTCATTGAAATTGGAACGAAACCCTAAGAGGAGTGTTATAAGCAAGGTGCGTTTATGGAAATCGCGTTATGAATATTGGTTTATACCAAGGTCACCTATAGGTGTCGCTTGGTCATGGGTGTGCAGACTCCCAAGAAATCTGGCTTTGCTATGTATTCCAACATTAGTTGGTCATGGGTGTGCGGACTCCCAAGAAATCCGGCCTTTTGCTTGAGCTAAGAATCTATGGGAGCCGGGCCCAGAAAGTCCCGAAGAGGTCTATGTACCTATATATACGTGTTTATCTTGGTTGAATTTGATGAGGTGCGTGCGTGGTTACGTGTTGACGGATAACACTTAATAAGGATAGTTTTCTAGATATGGGACACATGCGTACGTATGTCGACACACGACTTCTTTGGACACATTGGATACGGAATGGGACACTTAGAATACAATGGCGCTCGTTAGACATTTATGGGTACATTTGTCCACTGGCACTTAAATTGATTATCTAAAACGTTGTCGAGCTTTTAATTAGAAAATCTTTTAAACTCACGGTGCATCTATCATCATCTAAGCATAATCAGTAGAGATTGAGCTTTCCTACTGGGCATGTCGCTCACCCTACGTTTTTGCAAGTAACCATTGAAGAGCATGACTTGTGTGCATTGGAGTGTGGACTTGTGCATTTTTTGAGAGCTTACTTGGAGTTACTCATCCATCTTGCCGTACTTATCTTTATTTTGGGTCTAGATGGTCTTGTAACTCGTTATTTCTTAAATCTTGACTTGCTAATTGTAAGAACTCTTCTTAAAATTCATGAGCATATTTTGGGTACGGGCACTTGTTGCCATTGTATGTGACCGGTACTATTGTTAAATCGTTGACCTGGATAGTGGACTTTGATCCTTCTTTGGAGGCACGGGGAATGTTTGAAGTGTTCTTGACGTAAATTTCTAGGGCGTGACATAAGGCCTGACACTTGATTGCACGGGGGGTGACACATGAAATTTCAAATTCCGCTAGTGCTAGAAGCCAGTGGGCAACTCTCCCGGTGAGAGCTGGTCACGAAAGTAAGTATCGCACTGGGTCACTTTTCTTGACAATATGAATCTTGAAAGAGAGAAAATAATGGCGTAGTTTTTGTGCGGTGAAGACTAACGCCAAGCAATGTCGCTCAACAAGGGTGTATCGCTCTTCAACCCCCTGAACTTTCCTGCTGATGTAGTATACTGGTTGTTCTGTACCATCAATATCTTACACGACGAGGGCCCCAATGGACTCGGGGTGGATGTTAGGTAAAGGATTATAGGGGCTTCCTCTTTTGTGGCGCGATCATGGTTTGCGGGGAAACCAGTACAACATTGACTCTTTCAAAGGCCTGTTGGTGATCTGCGCGCCATTCAAACTTTGCCTTCCCTTTCAACAAATCACTGAAGGGTGCTGAGATTTCCGCCAGTGCGGGAATGAACCTCCGCAAGTAAGACATCTTCCCTAGGAATTTTTTAATCTTTGGGAGTGGGGCGGGGGCATTTCCACTATAGATTTTATCTTCGTCTCATCTGCTTCGATTCCATGTCAGTGGACGAGGAATCCTAAAAACTCTCCGGACGCTACCCCAAATGCACACTTCAGGGGGTTCATCCTCATATTGAACTTTCTGCACCTTTTGAACACTGACTCCAGGTGCTCGAGATGATCAAACTTCTCTTTTGACTTCACCACTAAGTCGTCTACATAATCTTCCACAATGTGATGCAGCATGTCATGGAAAATTGCTGTCATAGCGCGCTAGTAAGTGGCGTTGTCGTTCTTGAGGCCAAACGACATTACGATGTAGTAGAAATTTCCCAACGGGGTTTTGAAAGCTGTCTTTTTCGCGTCCACTAGAGCCATCTTATTCTAATTGTATCCGTTGAACTCATCCATGAAGGAAAACAATTGGTGGCCGGACGTCGCGTCCACCAATGTATCAATGTGGGATAGCGGGAACTCATCCTTTGGGCAGGATTTGTTGAGGTCACAGAAGTCGACGCACACCCGAATTTGACCATTTTTCTTTTTCATAGTACAATATTTGCGAGCCAGAGCGGATACTAAGTTGGCTGGATGAGCCCGGCCTTCCTCAGTTTTTCCACTTCTTTTTTGATCTTCTCCTCCAAATCAGGTTGGTATTTACGCTGAGCTTGCTTCACAGGCTTAGAGTATGGAAACACGTTCAAGTGATGGGACACCAACTCGGTGTCCAGTCCTGGCATTTCTTCATAGTGCCACACGAATACGTCACTGTATCGCCATAAAAGCGATATTAACCTTCCTTTTAAACCACTCTCGAGCACCGCGCTAACAAAAACGGGCCTTGGAGTTCCTTCTCCAATCCTTAAGTTAACTTCTTCCAAAACCTCTGGTTGAGGTTTCGGGCAGTCCTGCATGCATTCAGGTGCAGGTTCCGGTTTCACCATTTCTTCTTCATCATCTAGTCCTTTATCCTCTAGAAATCGTGGGTTAGACGCCTCGAGTTGGTTGTCCGGCCCGCCGCCCCGTCATAAACCATAGACAGTTTTGCTACCCTCTACAACCTTGGTGACCTTCTTTGGACCTGAGGCACTTGCTATAGGTGGGCTCTGCTTGCTCGCAGGCGCCCTTTCGCTTGATGTAGATGGACACGGCTTGCTTGCAGATGCCCCATCATCGCCCTTGAAGTCCTCCCATCTAGGGAGTTTCACCCCAAGCAGCTTTGAAATGATCGCGCTAGAGGCCTCCTGCAGCTCGGTGAAGTACACCGCGTCGGACGCTCCTATCGTCACTTGTCTACCAACCCAGATGCCTTTCAAGCATTGGTGGTAACTAGACGGGACCGCCGCATATCGGTGCATCCAACTTCGCCCCAATATGATGTGATAATTTGTTTTCGCGTCAATGACATGGAACTTTGTTGCAGCGCAAATGGGTCCAACCGTGAGGTTGACAACAACAAATCCTAAGCAATCCTTCCTATCTCCTTGGAATCCCGTTATCCCTATGAACGACTTGACCATTCTCTCCTCTGATAGACCAATCTTCTTTAACGTGGCCAAAGGCATGATGTTAATGGATGCTCCTCCATCCAAGAAAGCATGCTTGAGTTCCACATCATTGATGCATGTGGTCACGTATATTGGCCTGTTATGTGAGTATGGAACTCTCTTGTCAGTGTCAGAGAAAGAGATAGTATTGGACTCATCTCAAATGGTCCTAGGGATTGAGCCTCCCTCCGCAGTGCAGACCGCTTGGCCTTCCTGCGCAATGGCGACTATCGCCTTTGTCATTTTTAGCCTTGCGTGTCCATTCCATCAAAGAACGCTCTGAACTTTGTGCTATTTTACAAAATCCTGGCCACACTCTCTGGATCGGGGGTGGCCACCGCCGGGGTATCGTATCCTGCGATATCATCAATCTCATCATAGAAAGACGCCATGTAAGCTTCCTCATAGCCATAATCCTCTTCGTACTCATAGTTTTCCTCGTAACCGTAGGTCTCTTCATAACCATAGGTTTCTTCGTAGCCATAAACTTCTTCACAGTCGTAAGCCTCGTCATAATCGTAGGTTTCCTCATAATTGTGCTCATCTAGGTACCTCATGAAATCGAAGCATTCAGCCATATTGGCTATCCCGTGCTCGGGATAGGGATGCGTGTGCACATCTTACGCCTTAGTTGTGACACACAGCTCATTGTTATCTTGCTTCTTCTTGAAGATGCTTCTCAGCGTCCAACACTCACTTGTTGGGTGCTTGGTATGGCGGTGATACATGCAAAATTTTGGGCTTTCTCTATCTACGTGCGAGGGCAGGACTTCAATTTCTGGTAGTATTAGCTCTCTATCGGCTATCCACTCTTTTACTAACTCTTTCACCTCGTCAATGTTACAATGGTATTCTAGAGCCCCTGTAGTGTCTTTGAGCATTTTTTGTTTCTTCCATCCCCCATTTCTATTGGCGTTGCCTCTTCCCCCTTGCAACTTGCGCGAGGGTTAAGTGGAAGTTGCAGTTGAGGCGACAGATTAGGGTTTCTTAGAATTCCATCCCTCTAGGATGTGCGGGGAGCTTGTACGACAGTGTATCTCAGCTTGTATGCTGCTTCCAGCAGCGCGGAGAAGGTGTGGATTCTAACATTGACAAAGTAGGGTTGATATTCGCGCTGGAGGCCAGTGGTGTAAATTTCCACCAAGTGCTCTTCGTCAACTGGTTCAAGACAATCCACCACGCGGTCCTGAAACCGCTTGATATAATCGATGATGTCTTCACTATGGCCTTGTGTTTCCTTGACCAGCGACAAGCTTGTGATCCTCTCGCGCATTTGAAAGAACTTAGTGTAAAAATGATTCACCATATTTTTCCAAGTGGTGACAGAGTATGGCGTGAGGTTGACATACCATGTGTACGCAGGCGACGTGAGGGATTTGGAGAACTCTCGCAAACGAAGGTTAGTGTCAGCAGAGTATGCGTCGAGGGTTTCGATAAACCTAACGACAGGCTCCTGAGCATTTCCTTCTTTTCCATCGAACTTGATGAACTTGGGTGGAGTATACCCTTCAGGATATAGTATCTGTAGAATAGATAGAGGGTATGGTGGTTGAATATCGGGGCTGGGTAGGGAGGGTAGAGTTGCTTTGGTTTTTCCTTCTGGAGGAGGGTCTGTACTTCGGCCATTGTAACCACTTGTTGTGAGGCATTCTCTCCATTACCTCCCTTCTGGTGAACTGAACCTGTCCCAGTGGCCTGAGCCGCTGGAGTAACAGTGTTAGCCTGGTTGTTCACTGGATTTAGGGTTTCTGGGCCGCCACCGACAGGACCTACACTTTAAGCACCCTGAACCTATTCGACTCCGGGTACTACTGGTGGTCTCAGTCCAACCCCAGCATGGACCTGCTGGGTCATCTGCGCCGATGAAACCCTAGGCATGGCCGAAGTGATAACCTCAGTGAGACCGGTGAGGCCGCACATCTGAGTAATGCCAGCCTACATGTTCTGAAACATGTCCAAGGTGCGGGTAGCCCTGGTTTTTTGCTCCTGCTTCGTTTCCGGCTTGACTAGAAGTAGCATCGTCGATGAAGGGTGGGCCGTCGAGGACCAGATCTCAGACGTTGGTTGGATTTGGCTGAGGGGTTTCCATGCCTGATGATTGGAGACCACTTCTAGTATTACCATCAACTAAACTACCTCCCCAGTAGAGTCGTCTATCAATATTCAAGAACAAGAATATGAGTTGGAGAGGCAGAAATAGTTATCGGTAAATGACATGATGGGAATGATGTGATCAAGAGGAAGGGTGAAGAATAGAGCAGGTATGTACAGAAGAGACTAAGGCAAAGGTTGCTCTCAGACCAAACTGTGACAGATCCAAATGACCTAGAGAATGGTTCTCCTTCCAAATCAGTGGTTATCCACTTTCTCTCTCTAGAATCACCTCTGGGAATTGTGAAGGGAATGTCCCATATTTTATAGGCAGCATCGGCCAATGACTAGGCGCCATACTTTTGTCCTATAATATGAGGACACGTGTCCTTTCCGTATACCCTGACTGTGCGGGTGACGTCACCACCGCGCGGCTTATTCGAGCGCGCTACTCCACCCCTCGCGCAAAGAACCTGATATCCTTTTATAGCCACCAAACCACAGGATCTCCCTTTATTCCCGTGTGGGCAAAGTCGTGAGCTGTTCGGTCGCGCCTATACCGCAGCCAAGCCTCAGGGGGCCCCTCGAGTCCTGCCTTCAGACCCGAGCAAGTATGATTATTTGGGCTAAATAGACTAGCTTCTCGCGTGCTCCCCCATTTATATGGGCCACGCCAGTCACGAGACTCATGGGTTTTTCTCCATGTATGGATGGCCCATGGTCATATTGAGAGGTTTCCTCAGTTGGGCCTTAGGGGCGTGCAACTGGGTGCTACTGCGTGGGGTAGCGCCGTGCTAGTGGCTCGTGGCGGTTAGTGCCGTGCTCAAAGGCCACGTGTCGCCCGGTGACGGATGACACTTGTCATCACAGTATTGGGAGGTCAACTTTGACTTAGGTCAACAATAGTCAAGAATGCCGACCTTCCCTACAGTGGGATACAACTATTGGGTTGTAACGGGCTTTATTGGGTTGTTCAAAGAAAATTGGTTTGTGGGCAATTTTTGGGTGGGTGTTAATTTAGAATGAGTTGGGCTACACATAAAAAATGAGATAAACTAAAATTTATTGGGCTAAAATATACATGTAAAAATAATTTTTTTTCCCATATTTTTGAGGGCTACTGACGGGCCGGTCCAGTTTTTGGACCCAAAACACACCAAGGTCCAACTGATTTAGGGAAAAGCTCCGCTAAGGATAAAACACTATTCTCGTCTGAAATTGCCCTTCTGCGCTCAATCGTTCGCCTTTCAACTACTGACCAAAGCCAATGTAGACAAGTAGCTGCCATCTCCAAATCCTCACGGAAGAGGAAGATCTAAGCCTATCTTGCTCTCCAATAACTCTGAAAATGATTTTTCTGTCGTGTTAAGATTGGTCGGAAATCAAAGCTCTCCGCGTCCTTTCGCCCGTGGAATTTTTAAAATGTCTCAAAGGTTTTTTAGTCGACCTCAATTCCCTCCTCACAACTCGTCTCCCTCGTCTTCGCTGGCGGCAGGCGGAGTGGCGGCCCAAGGTTGTCTTTCGCCCATGAAATTTGAAAAATTCGCAGAGATTTTCAGTCGATGTTGAGCTGTTTCAAACCACATCTTGCTTGCGAAGTCGTAACATGTGATTTCAGACTATTATTTTGAACCAGATCTGGTACTTGGTTGAGCAACATTTCAGAAATTCCCACTGCGACTTTTTACAATCTTCAGAAATTCGCACTGCGAGTTTTTCAAATCTTCAGAAATTTCCTGGCTTCGATGGGGGCGTTGCAATTCATGATGGTTCATATTTGTATATTTTGAATCTTTGATATAGCCAACAATCTGTATACTTCTTCAACGATTGCTCTCACCCCCTGGACTTCTTATCTATATTTGACTAGCTCCTGGTCCAAGATTTCCATATGTTTACCTATATTTCGATTTACAGCACCTTTTGGTGTTCTTTTGTGAAATTTATTTTTAAAATTAGTGAGTGAAATTTTGAAAACTAGTGAATTCACAGAGGTTTTTTCAGTTGATTTTGAACTGTTTCAAACCAGATCTTTCTCACTGAGTTTCTGTGTAGTTGGCTGAAATCACTGAGTTGAATGGGTCTGACCAGATTTGTGAGGTGTAATCACTATGAATTTTTAAAAATTTGCAGGTACTTAATTTGGCTGAGAAATTTCTCTCTTCTTCTTCCTTCTCCTCTTTAATTTTTACCTCTGATCTTCACGTGTTTTCGTGGGCGGTAAGCATCCCCAGTACTCGCCGGAAAGAACCGTAACTCGCCGGAACATGCGGTAAGTGCCAGATGTACAAACAAATTCGCAGTGAATTTTGCCGGCCAAAAAAAATCGCTGGCCGGAAGGTTTAAAAATTCGCAGGAGGCCGCCGGAAAAATCGTAAGCTGCAAAAATTCACCGGCCGGAAGTGGATGGTGGATGAAGGTGGGGAGTGGGACGTGGAGTAAAAAGTAAATTTGTGTTTGAAGGGTAGAAGGGTAATCTTATTAATGAGTTGTACGTAGAGGTAATTAAAAATTGTGTTACCTTAATGAGAATTAAAGAGTAGTTTTCTATACTAGACAGTAAAAATTTGGTTTTTTTTTTTTAACTCACCTGGGCTATAGCGCACCTTAGTCTTACCTTAGTTCCACCCTTGAATGTAACCTTGATTATTCTTTTTGACTTGTATGTCGTTATAGTATTTTTTTTGACTTAATAATTAGTAGGCAACCAAGTCCAACCCAAACGTCAGGGCCGACCCTGAACCCATCACAACTGACAAGATAATAATGGTTGTTACGTAACGGCTGACATACTTGTTGGTTTTTGGTTGTTACGTAATGGCTGACTTCATTTCCAAGTTGGTTTAACATTATTATCAAGTAGGTGAGTAGCCAATTTTTAATTTTAAACAGAGAGGTAGCAAATTATTAGACAATCGCTTAACTTTTGATATTATATGCAGAAAGTGATCGTTCTTAAAAAAAAGTCACCACCGAAATAGCAGCCTCCTACACTTCTGAAATTTAAAGAACTCAAGGAATCATATGCATGAAAACGTTTTTATGATTTTAATCCTACAAATACATCCATCCACTAGTAGAGGCCACATCTCATAGATTTAGATATAATACTTTTTTACAAAGGGAAAAAGAAATTGCAAGAAATATACCTATAATATCTTGCATGTGGTTGTAATTTTAATTTACTTTTATCGGTAAAAAATCAAAACACATCCGGACCGTCCAAAACACAATCGGATGGCCGAGGGGTGCACAACACGGTGCATAGCACCCAAGAGCTCAGCACCCACCCCGTTTCCTCCAACCACATAGGAGTAAAGCCCAGTACAGCAAAATGCATGAAAGTAAAGAAAAAACAATAAAAGCACACCCCCAAAAGTGTGCCTAAAACCCTAGATCAAACAATTAAAACCAGCCCAAAAGAAACCCTAACCTACAACTTTTTTGTGCAACCGTTGCCGCCCACCTGGTTCAAATAGCATCACCAACACCCACCACTAGATCAAAACCTCCAAGCCATGCCACGACACCACTGGCAACCCTTGGAGGAAAAACGAGCCAGACAAAATAAACCCGCTCCCGCGGAAGCTCACCATTACCGTTAAGCTACAACCCGACCACCCAACAGTGGCCACAACAGGAGACAAATGCCGTCCACAACTACCGTAAGACCCTAAGTCGTTAGGCATAACTCGGATAACCCAATAAATATCCAAGAGGGAGCAAACACAAGCCGTAACAAAGAGATCCAGGGGAAGAATAAGGAGGTGGACGAAGAAGTGCACGGAGAAGCCAAAATACTGGGTCGAAAAAATAGAGGGAGGAGGAGAGAGACAGAAGGAAGCCAGAGACTGTATCGAAATTGCCCTCATTGCCGTCCGAAACTCTGGTAAAAGACGACCAAGTGCCCGCAAGCCAACACGCATAAACGATCAAAAAGACCAGATGTTGAAGACCATAACCCCAGCATCAACCACCACACCGCCACCTCCAGCTCCCTCGTTACCGCCGCTGATCATTTTGTGAATAAAGAGAGGAGAGAAGATCAGAAACAAAGGGGGAGGGAGGAAGAAAGCAAACAGAGAGATCAGATAGGGAGAAAATAGGAGATGGAGAGAGAGAAGATGCCTGGGGAAAGGAGGGAGGAGGCGGCGCCTCCCCCACCAAGCGGCTAAATCCCTAATGGAGAGGCCTCTTTTCGCCTTCTATATAGAAAGAGATGAGATAGAGGAAAATTTTGCTTTCCGTGGATACCTTTGAAAAGACATTTCAAGGAAGCAATCATAGCTTTTCATAACCGATAGGATTCATAGCATTTGAACATAGATTTATAATGCACATCAAACATATTCATGTCATATCGTGGCACCGAGCATCCCAGTGTAGATAAGCTTAAACATCTATGCATTATCCCATATCATGTCAATGTCATATCTTAGTAGCCTTTTAGTGTTGTCCCCTAGCAAATTGGGACGTTAGGGATGCCATTAATAGATACTCCCTCCGTCCCTTCTATAGGGTGTACATTTCCATTTTGGGCTGTCCCTTAATAAGTGTGTGTTTTGAAAAGTTAGTGGGTACATTTCCTATTTTGCCCTTAAAAGTAGATTCGTTTTTAAAAAGTTAGTGGGTATTATTATATTGAAAAAGGTAAGTAATGGAAAGTAGACGTAAAAGTTGTAAAAGTTGATATGAGAGAAAAATAGTTGGAATTCCTAGGTAACACATTTAAAAAGGGACAGAGGGAGTACAAAACATATCCACCTTTCATTTTATATCCATTGAGTTCATAGAATTTGTAAAGCATGTAAACAAAATATACTCCGTAATATTTTAGCACGTGTTTAAAACCGCATAACTTGGGCATTAGTCACTCACTTCGGTCTACGTGATCAACCAAACTTCCTATAAAAATGAAGTATGAAAACATGATTAAACAATGCTAAAATGAAGTCCTAGAATTGTGTGAGGTGAGCGAGTGATGGAATAATAAAGGGATTCTTGGCATTTGAATACGAACTCTTTAACTCGGGAGCCTGTAGAAAAGACCATTTGGGAGTAGCTAGATTCAGTATCGACTATCCCCCACTTTGTCTATAGGTCTTCAAATTCAATCTAACAGACCTGGGTTCTCACTCAGTCTTAAACCCCTCCCGGGCACTAAACAAAAGGTTTCATTCCAAAGGTCTCTGACAACCATGAAATAATAAGGTTAGAAATGCCAGAAGTCATCTCACCTATTAGTCGGGTTGATGGACCTCGGTATAGAAAGGGAAGGTTTCTCTCCCGGGGTTAAAAGAAATCTTGACATCGGTATAGCTGTATCGGGATTATTCATTAAAATCGTTGGTTGGACCAATCAAATCGTCTACTAGTGGCATTCTTGCAAAAAAGCAAGAAGCGGAACGACTGATTCAGTCACAAGCACGACCTTTATTGTCAGGCATTCGTTATAGGAAAGTGAAGGCAGAGTCCCGAAAGAGATATATAGACATATTCGAAGAAATTCTGACTGCCAGTTGGAATGCTTTGTGGGTTTCGAACACCTATAGTGACCAACGATAGAAGTTACAAAATTTTCTCAAAATAGGCCTTTGATACTGGTATCAATAGAAACTCCACTATCGATATTAAAACCCACTGATAGCTCAATACCGGTATCAATAGAACCCCTAGTGTCGGTATCAAATGGAAATTCAGCAAAAATCACAGATTGGATCCTCTTTGATTTCTAACCCCCAAACTCCATTGAAACCTTCTCAAATCAACTATAAAACTTGGAAAACACTCATGCCTAAACATATTCCAAATATCAAGAAATCATGGCTCAAATCAAACTCAAAACACCCAAATCATGAGATTCAAGGGCTAGGGTTCTTGAATTTCAACGGGCTCAACCCCAAATAAACTCAACTTGAAATTTTACCACTAGATGCAAGAGATTCCACAACAAAACATGAAAATTCATAATCTAAAACATGCAATATTACCTAATAGGACTTCAATCAAACTCAAGCAAGACTTCCCTTGAATTTCTCCCTTTCTTCTCTTCTTCTTCTTCCCTTCTCTCCAATGTGAAAATCAGATGGGGATGAGAAAATATCCCCCATAAGCTTTATTATTGGACCCCAAGTAAAAATAATTGTGCGTGTGTCAACCAAAAACAATCAAACACATAGGCACAACTAAATACATAATTGAATTAATAAGTTAAATATAAGCACAATTATAGGTCAAGGGTATTACAACCCAACCGGATTTAGGAAACCAGACCGGGGAAACCATCGGACTAAAGAAACCAACCAGAAATAGATAAACATACCGCAAAAAGAAAAGAAAACCTAACCCCATCTAGTACTATAAAGTCCGCTGCCGACCACCTTCTACCTGAATTGAATAAATAAGGAAGTAAAAAAATAGTAGTAAACTACACATCGCCGCCGTTGCCAGAACGCCGGAGTTTAATATTATGCTCAACAACACTTAAACAAACCAAATCGGAGAGGGAAACTCCAAGCTGAAAACTGGATAGAGATAGGTTAGGCATTAAACACCAAATGTAAATAAATCCCAGTTCCACCACACCGAAGCTATTGTTTTATTAGCCGGAGAAAAGAACGCTGATAAGCCGCCCCTTCTTCAATCCTTCACCAAATCTCACCCTATGAGGAACAGACCGGACCCTTAGGAAAAGGTCAGACACAGGGAAGGCGAGGAGAGCAGAAGGTGGAAGCGGGTGGGGTTTGATGAGGTGAGGGAAATAAGGTAGGAGAGGAGGCCGATAGAGTAGGGGGAGGTGGAGGTGGTGGCGGCGCAACCCCACCCCCCCAACGGAAAACCTAAAAGTAACTCTCTCGCGTTCTCACTCGTAAAAAAAACGTATTTGTCAATATTATCATGCTGTGTTAATAAACTTTACCCTTCAATTGGTGCTTGAGGGGCCAATTGTTGCAATTAACTAAACAATGAAGGGCCGATGTGTGACGTCTTGAAAATTTCAGGTGTAAAATCTGTACTTTCACCCTTCTCACTAAACAGTGTCACTATTTTCAGACGTACGCATATAGCATAGCAGCGCATTGAGCGCAAATTGGAAAACATAAGCTAACCCTGAAAAAGAAATACTGCTCACAGAGAGAGAGAGAGATGAGCGGAGTAGGGAAGACGGTGTGCGTGACGGGTGCGTCAGGGTACATAGCTTCGTGGCTTGTTAGGTTCTTGCTCCAACGTGGTTACACTGTCAAAGCCTCTGTTCGCGACCCCAGTCAGTTCTCTCTCTCTCTCTCTCTCTCTCTCCCTCCCCCTCTCTCTGTGTGTGTGTTTTTTTTGAAGCTTAGGGTTCTGATTTATACTTGTTATCAGTGGCAGAGCAAGGATTTTCAATCCGGGGCCGTTAGACATAGGCATTTGATAACCCGCCGATGCCACAATTTACAAGACATTACGATAATTTTTTCTTGATCCACAATGCTCTAAATTGCAATTTTTTCATTTTTTGTACAATGTATTAGATTTCTTTTGTATACTTGTAAATTCAAAAAGTCCGGGTGACACCTTTTCGCCCCTTTCTATGTTAGCACCGTTACAAAATAAAATTGACCAGTAGCTCCATTAGTCGACGCTTCTTGCTTTTTCCCTTGGCAAACACCACAAAAAATAAATAAATTGACAAGTTTCATAAATGCCAGAGCCAAAGAGAAATCTCTCTTTCACTCTACATGTAAAAAGATGAGTAATCATAATTTATTCATACTAATATGTAAATCGACACGTTTGTGATTTTATTTTCATTGTACATTAATTCCCGCCATAATCCGTAAAGAAACATGCAGTAAAAATGCTAAACTTTGAGAAAAAAGTTTAATGTTCAAAGGTGTCACGTTTCTCTCCATTTAAATTGGCAAGGAAAAAAATGAAATACAAACTGAGAGAGATGAGTATAATTATGTTGGCAAGGAAAAAAAATGAAATTCTGAACCTAGGGAGAGTCGACCTCATGACCCAATGCATGGAGTAGAGAGCTCCGACCATTGAGCCAAAGCCATCTACTGCTCTAAACTTTCCCTACTTTAATATTTATATTTGCTTGTTGAATTTTTTTTTTTTTTTTTGAAGTTCAGGGGGCCAGGGCCCACCCCAGCCCCACTGTACATCCGCCCCTGCTTGTTATACTACTACCTCCGTCCCTTTTTAAGTGTGTTACCTGGAAATTCCAACTATTTTTCTCTCACATCAACTTTTACAACTTTTAAATCTACTTTCCATTACTTACCCTTATCAATATAATAATACCCACTAACTTTTTAAAAAGGAATCTAGTTTTAAGGGCAAAATAGAAATGTGCCCACTAACTTTTCAAAACACACTGTTATTAAGGGACAACCCAAAATGGAAATGTACACACTATAAAAGGGACGGGGAAGTATTAATACTCCCCGTCCCAAAGTGATAATCCATTTTGGGATCGCGTGTCATTTTCAACGGCTTATATCTTTTAATGTGAACCTCAAAAAATATGCATTATGGATCTTGTTTGATAGATCTCATTGAAAACTTTTATATGGTGCAAAAAAATTCAATTTTTTTTTCGATAAATACATTATTTTTTAGCTTTAAAATTGCACGTAGTTTCGTAGTGGACTATCAATTTGGGACGGAGGGAGTAACTTTGATTACTAACTTTTTTTGGATGGAAGTCTCTAACCTACGTAGAAATTGGAGTAAAACGCTTTTTGATGGTAAAAGTTGTAGGAAGATATAACATTACCTTCGTATCCCCATAATAACTCATTTGTACGGATCAGCTTACTCATCCGTCCAGTAATCTTGAGATCTATCTCATCGTCTACTAGTAGGGTTTGCTCCATATGGATCGGTCCTTTAAATAGCACATGAGAGGTTTCAAACGTGGAGCTTAGGAGGGAGAAAACTTGTAAATCTCATGTCTTGATCACCAGGACAAACCCTTGGGGTTGTCCCTTAATTTGAGTAAAACTCATGATTTGATACAGGTTTGAGTGAGGAGTGGAGGGAGTTGTATAGGTTTTTTGAACGCAAATTTGAGTTTGAGTGGAGATTAGATTAAGGGCTGGAGACAGCCTTAGTGTGAATCGAATTGTAACAAGTTCCCACTATCTTATTTCACAGTTCATGTTGTCATCTTTCCTATATATATATACATATATATACATATATATATACAGAGTCCCCTTCCTATGAGGGATCCCACATTTTAACAAAGTGTGGGAGTCACCCAATTCTCCTATTTCCGGATCAAATTTCGGCAATCCGAACTGTCCAATGCGTTTAAAACGTGTTTTTAAGGGCCA
>JAXBDA010008381.1:0-14937 GCA_036023075.1 Gaultheria prostrata | reverse complement strand
ATATATATATATAGGAGGAGGAACAAGTAAGGGCTCCCTTACATAAGCTTATGTCAGGGATTTTTCATTCGAGATTGAATTTCGACGATCCAAGACGATCCGAACCGTTAGATGTGTTTAGAATGTGTTTTCAAGGTCCAACGCGACGATTCGTAAAAAAAAAATTACCCGGAAGGGCTTGATCCGATCAGTTTTTCAAAAAACGCTATATATAACGTTTTTATCGAAAAATGCTCGGATCAAGCCCTTCCGGGTATTTTTTTTTTACGAATCCTAGCGGTGGACCTTAAAAACACATTCTAAACGCATCTAACGGTTCGGATTGTCGAAATTCAATCTCGAACAAAAAATCCCTTACATAAGCTATGTAAGGGAGCCCTTACTAGATCCTCATATATATATATATAATGAATATATTGAATTTTAAAGTTTGAAATGCAAAAAGTAAAACATATTTTAAAGATTGAATTCAATAATGCTAAAGGCAATTTTGGAAAGTAGAAAATTTGTACATGTAATCATTATGTCTCAATAAAAAGTTAAATTCCCTAAGGTCTCGTTCGTTTGATCGGAGATAAATAGATGAGATCTGGGTGGGATATGAAATCCTTGGATATTGCTCAGGATATCAATGAATGGAGAAAATCCTTATCCGGTGTTTGTGTTCGACGGGATATAGCCAGTGGAAAGTATTTTTTTGTACTAAAATGGGGAAATCCCATCCAAATCCCCCCGCCAGGATTCTATATACCGTACGGATGAGGATAAAAACTTGGACGGGATTTCAAATCCCATGCAAAAAAATAAAAACAAACAAGGGAAAATGGGGACTCACCCCCAAATCCTCCCAAACAAACAATGCCTAATAGAGATCAACTTTTAGTGACGGAGGGATCGAGTATGTGTTTTTACCAACCACGTACTTTGCCCTCAACGCAAATATGTGAATTAGTATCAAATTATCTTTCTAATTTCAAGAGCGCGCAACACTACAAAACACCTCCAAAGAAAACTTTTAATATCAAAAGTTTCATTTTCAGATTCGAATAAATACATCTTCTTTAACACTTTTGTATATAGTTACAATAGTATTTTCTTTAACTTTTGGGCTGTTTTAGAGATATGAAAATGGCATGTTAGTATCATATTATTTGGACCCATTCTCCAAAAAAAAAAGGAAAAAGAAAAAGAGAAAAAAGATCATTATACCCAAAAGTACATAAATCAAAATTCGTTAGGGCTTACCATTAATGGCCTTCGACGATGCCACTGGTGGCAGGAAGAATCCTCAGCCCTCTCCGGCAACGACGACGACGTGGAGCTTTTGGCCATACTCACACTGTTTCCCGACTCCGGAATAATAGTAATGGTCGCCCGGTTGTGTGAAGTTCACAACAAGGGGGCCTATGTAGTATGTCTTGATGACATTATTTTTGGAACATCTTTCAAAATCATCTTTGCTGACCTCAACCACATTGTGTAATGCACTGAATTGGAAAACTGTAAAATTGGCAAGACGAAAAGTCAATCGATATGTCGTCTATGGCTACGAGTCTTTTTAAGTTCTAACATGCGATGAAAATATATAAAAAGCTCAATCTGGGATATAGAATCCGGACGGGGGATCCAGTCTTAAGAAAAAAGAAGTGGGAGCATTACTCACGTAGTTTGTCATGGACGCCAAAGACCCTTTCTTTAGCCCAATCTTGGAAGTAGGTTTTGTTAGGGGGAACAGTCCAGCCCAAGCTTCCTCCAACAATGTGGTATACGGCGTTGGCCGGAGGAGTAATCAGGCAACAAAACGCTGCCAAGAGCAACCCGGAAAGTTGTATCTTTGGCATTTTTCGATCGGTCGATAAGGTTGGGGTTTATAGTGAAGGAGAAGCAAGGGCAGAGGGCTGCTTCAGCATATACAGAAAACTATGTTCATAAATGGTTTATTTCCATGTTAAGAGATTTTGTGTAGGAGAAACCGAAAAGTGGCTTTATTGGGGCTTCAAAGGGCTTGTGTAAGTGAAATCATTAAAAGCTTCTTAATGGAATTTTTCCATGTAAAACTAGTTTCACCGGAATGTGAGTAAATGCATGAATTAATGACATTAAACAATGCTTTCATTCAAGTTTAATTGAAAGTTATTGATGGAGGTTTTTTTCTTTTCTTTTCATAAATAAGCTATATTTCATTAAGAAGCCGGGATATCAACAATAAGTTAATAAGAAAGGACAATACAAAGTCGGGGCCACTTCCATCCAAATCTCACATGAGAGGATAAAACTATTGATTATTGGGATGGTGGCTCCCATTCTTTACTTGCCAGTGGAGGATGGGAGCCACCACCCAATAATCAATAAAACCGGTATTTTTTGCCAAATAATCATATGGTACCGAATCACCAGTATGACAGTAAAACTTACTATGCCAGTGGAGGATGGGAGTCACCATCCCAATAATCAACAATTAAAAACGGGTATTTTTCGCCAGATGCTATGCAACACAATCACCAGTTCGACACCAAAACTTATACTCAATTCAAGTAAAGAACATAGCCTCTTACCTAATATCTTCCGTAGTGACTTCTAATGGATCCAAAACATTCTTTTCTGAAATCATTCATATGTAACCATAGAGCATATCCAATCATCCTTCTTCCTTCAAAATCATTCTTCAAATCTCCAAAAAAAGAATTCTAACACTCCAACTTTACTTTATTTGCATTCTTCAAAATGAAAGAATCAAGTTTGATTCTTCAAATATGGAATCCTCCCAAATTTGAAGAATTAATATGGGTTAAATATCTACTAGACCCTTAAACTATCAACATTTTTTTTACTTCCCCCTTCAACTACCAATTGAACTCACTTCCCCCTTCAACTACCATTTTCTTCTTTACTAAGGACAAAATCGCGTTTTCCATCCACTTGATGGATGGAAAACTTAACCCCAAGGCTATATTAGTCTTTAACCTAGCATACCCTATATGTATATGTATATATGTATCATCTTCTTCCTCCTTTTATCAATTGTGTACGTCCCCTCCCTCCCTCTCTCAGCCAACTACTCACCAACCCACGTACAATTGGAAAAACTCTTACATGGCTGCAAAACCCATTTTCTTATAAGAGACGAATCCGTTTACACAAGTTTGGAAACATCAGATTTTGAAATGGTACTCTTTTTTTTCTTGAAAGGAGAAATGTTCTTTTCTACTCTATTTATATATACTACTTCAGACCATTACAGAAAAGAAGAAGAATAAAATCTCAAATTCAATCTCCACCGAACCAGTTCTTCTTCCAATGTCACATACTGACATACTCTACTTTTCCGTCCACTCACCCCACAGTAGCAGCAAAAAACAAAACAATAAGTTGAAAGTTTTGTTTCTTTTCCTTTCTACGGAGTTTGGAGTTAGGGTTTTGGTAAAATCGCTGGCAGAAAACTCCCCGATTTGGCTTGATAGTTTTAAGGTTTGGGAAATGTCGATATTACCCTCTTGTGTGGCGCTTAAAAAATAGACAGGGTTAGGTTAACAGTTTCCGTCATAGATTATGGATGGAAAATGTTGATTTGTCCTTGGTAAAGAAGAAAATGATAGTTGAAGGGGGATGTAAGTTCAATTGGTAGTTGAAGGGGGAAGTCAAAAAAAATTTGATAGTTTAAGGGGCAAGTAGATATTTAACCCAATTAATATTGTCCATATATTTTTCCACAAATTTGATGCAGGACAAGATACCAAATTTGTGTGACCCACCTCCTTGGTATGCTACACACACACTCACGTGTGGGACCCACCTCTATGTGAGAGTGTTGTGTGAAAAGTGGTGTGTGACTACCTACATGTGGGACCCACCCCTATGTGAGAGTGTTGTGTGGGTGTTGTGTGAAAAGTGTTGTATGAGTATCTTTTTGGTTTAATTTTAGTAAAAGATTTTGCTTAACTTACTTATGAAAATTAAGACTAATACCTAATAAAAACATGCAAAAACACGTGGCAAAAATTAAAATAACCTAAATCATTCTTTTACTAAAATAACGTTTCCATAAATTAAAACCCTTGGTATCTTATCTAGCATCAGATTTGCTTTACAAAAATGAGATGAGCTTAATCAAATTGTCTATATTTCAGATTGTGCCAAAATGCACTGAACCAATGCAACAATATTGTTATTATTTGGCTTTTTGACAATTTAACAAGTCAAACTTATGCTAGCCTAGTACTTGGACGTGGTCTATTTAGCCCGCGCCCTGGTGGTCGGCCCGCCTATGGGTCTCAAAGGAATTGCGTTCGGCTAGCTCTCCCACATTGGAGGGTTTGGGTGCGTGTGATGTATTTAATGGTCACTCCTTTTATCCGGTCTATAATTGTCTAGTGTGAGAGATTTGTGAGTACCACCTGTAAAAAAAAAAGAAAAAAAAAGATGAAAATGTATTTTCTGGAAGAGAGAATTTTGATTTTATCCTTCAAACTATACACATTTTTTCTATGTAGTCCTTAAACTATAAAACGCTTCTATGTCATCCTCAAACTATTCGATTTCTTCCCATGTGGTCCAATTGGTAACCTGCCATCTGTTTTTGGACGGAAATTACACTACGTGACTCTCACGTGGGATCATTCCCCAAATGGGAGGGTTAGAAAGGGTATTTCACCCGCATAAGTGTGTATACATCGATGTATACTCCCTCACACACACTCTCGCTCTACACGATCAACCCATTCTCTCTCCTCTGTACACGATGTCGTCCTCTCCTTCAGTAGATCGAGCTAGGGTTTTAAGAAAACAAGGCAGACAAGGGTTACATATTTGTGAGGGTTCAGAATCGGAACACTAATCGACAGGATGAACGAGTTAAGGCAAGGAGACGAATCTAAAGAGTATAAAATCATAGTCGAAACTAAATTTTTTTTGAATAAAGCCAAAAATACGTGGTTTATTGGTTTAATTTTGGTTTTATTCAAAAAATAATTAATTTTCACTATAATTTCATACTTGTTAGATTCGTCTCGTCGAGAGGAACCAATAAACCACAAAAAATTGACGCAAAACTAATAAATGCAATTTTTTTTAATAGAGTCAAAACGAATAAACCAAAAAACCAGTTTGCCAAAGAAGGTATGGTCTCATATATTGGGTTTTTTTTCGGATTTTGGGGGGAAACCAAGTTGGTTTGGCGCCAACTTGGTTGGGGGAGGTGGCAGACTGTTTTACCCTCTCATTTGGAGAATGATCCCACGTGCACAGCACATGTGTGTAATTTCCGTCCAAAACAAACGGTAGGTTACCAATTGGACCACATGGGGAGAAATCTAATAGTTTGAGGACGACATAAAAGCGTTTTATAGTTTAAGGACTACATAGAAAAAATGTGTATAGTTTGGGGAATAAAATCAAAATTCTCTCTTTCTGGAATGTTCACCATTTGTTTGGGGGGGAAATCAAAGGGAATGGAGACGAGGGGAAGAATCGAACACCGAATTCCCCAGGGGAACCGAACACTTTTGTACTTTCTGGTTAATCCTAAAACCCTAAAACCTCCGAAAAAAAATCCCCAAAACTAAGCAAGAAGACATGGACGGATCATCTCCATCCCAAAAGCCCGTGTGCGCACAGGAGGCGCTCGATCTACTCAATTGCGTCACTGACTCCACTTTCGATCAAGATAAATGCCTCCGACTCTTACACTCCTTGCGTAACTGCGTCCAGAACAAGGTAATATACACATAAATATATATTCACGCAATTGTATACGAAAACTTGTATCAAATTCTTCTTCTTGCATGTGTTATCTCGATTTCAATTTGTTTTGCATTTGTGCCTGAGGTTTTGGCAATCAGCTGCTCTTGTCTTTCTGTTGCTTTTAACGGTGTTTTCCGTCTGTAGTTGTTCACGATTTGGGTGCGAATTGGGCTTTGATTACTTACAAGTCCTTTGAATTGTGGGAACATGAGAGAAAAGAAAGATTGTATTTTGGGGGAAAAAATGTCTTTTTGAGGACGAAGAAATGTAGTTTATATTGTTAAAATCAGATTCAAACTACGAGGCCCTTAGGCCTACTCAGTTGAAAACAACTAATAAAACTAACAAAGAGCCCTTAGCCCGGAAGACAAGAAACAGAATGCTATATGAAAATAAGAGCCGAAAAAATCAGCTCTGGTGTTGGATGCCGATCCGCTTGTGGAGGTGGTGGAGAAACAAAATGTACGAATATATAAATATGTGAATAGATAATTTCTCGTCCTTTTGCACTATTCTCATCTTTGTTAGTTGTCTAAATGAGTAAACAATATATTCTCCTTTCTTTTCTCCTCTAGTTCTTTTTCACCAATTCACCATCGGAAGCGGCTGCTAGCCTTTCTTTGTTGGAACATGGATTACTAGGGTCTAGGGTACATGCACTTTGGAGATGGTATGGCAAGGGGCTTCTCTTCCTTTTGCTGTGTAACTGAAAGGTATTAGCAAGGCGTGGTTCCTTTCTTTAGATAAAGCAGGATATTGCAACTTTGTTTCGCTAAAGTTTTCTGCTTGTGCTCAGAGCCTGTGATAATCAATGGGAATTTGAAACCATATATGTTGGCATAATTATTGGACATTTTCTTGTGCGTTATGCTTATACCTCTATCTAGTTGGAACCCGTAATACTCATACATTTGTTGTGGAAAGTTCTATGTTTCTAGTACTCTGCATTTGAGATGCAAAACTAGGGAGAACTTTCTTATGAGAAAAGGACAACCGGTTGTATGCATTGAAGTAAAACTTTTTCCCACGGAGACATTTTTCACTTTGTTATAACCGTGGTAAATAGGCTACAATTCAATAGTTAATTGCAAATGTGTATAATGATTTAGTCCTGCTAAGCTCTCTATTTTTTCTCTTCAATTGCAGTTCATCACTGTTTTATACTATTGGGTAACTTGTCGCTGCTTATCGCTTATTTTTGCTTGCATAGGCGAGTAAAGTTAAACAAATTTTTTGCTAAATGATCCCCTAAAAGAGCCCTCTTTTTATTTTTCTAACGGCAAAGAAAATTTCATTCTAAAAGAACCCTTCCTGGTACGCTAAAGGCTAAAACTCCATGTGGATTTTGATGGATCACACTTGCCATAGTGAGGAAGAAATTTGCTGTCTGGATATTGAAGATTTGAGTATTGTTGCTAATTTTGCACGTGTGACGCCACTCTTGTGTCACTGCGTTCTCTGGGGTCAATTGTTTTTCTTGCTCTTCTGTGTCACATCACTTATGAGCTTGCCCGTTGATCACATGTAGTAGGCAATGCCCATTTTTTTTTTCATTGCCATTTCATGCGCCGATAGAATATCTTTTAAAAGAAGAGCTGTTTTGTGCATTCGAACAAGGGTTTTTAGCCCATTGGGCTGACAATAAGCACACATAAAGACAAAAAACACACACATCCCTACACGCTTTTCACATATTTCAATACATGTTCTTACTTTTCTATACACTTTTTACATATTTCAACACACTTTTTAAACTTTAATATCAGCCCAATGGGCTGACTTTAGAATTTGCCTTCAAATAAATGCAATAGTAGTCACACCAGTGGAAACTATGATTCATGATGATTCCGAGGTTTCTTCATATACTTTTTGTTTGCATGTTTTGTGTCCATAAGATATGCATATATCACTTCTATTATCTCTCTGTTTGTATGTCTCTGTAACTCATACCTTCGTCTTATTTCCTTCTCCCTTGTATCTACAGAAAGTGAAGAAATTCACTTTGGCGGAACAGAGTGAAAGCAAGGTGGATTCAAAGATCAAGAAGGATGATTAGACTAGTATTGGTTGCAGATATATCATATGAAAAGCTGGGTTCATTCATTTCTTTTAGATTGGATAGGCTATAGCGACTGAGATTATCCGGTAGTTCAATCTTAAGATCCATGGTAAAACAGACAATGACAGAATTTTTTTTTCTTTTCATTTTTTATTTTGGATCTGCAGAATTCGTCGTCTTAAACTCTTGACATGTTCTAAACATATCGGTAATGACACACGTGAAAGGATCGACAATTGTGATTAGTCTTGATCATAATTTTGAATGGTTGGTTTTTGATAACTCGGTATTGGACCTAAGTGAGCGACTAATATGGGTGACTAATCCCAGCATGGAATGGCCTAACGCAAATTTATAGCATGCGGGCGGGAGCTGAACACCTGAACAAAGCCTTCTTGAGGTTGTCAGGTGACTATACCTTCGTCAACCTGGGGGTTAATATGGTTTCTAACTTTCTGTCATTCCAGCGTGGTTTGTGGTATATTTTACACATGCCCCTTAATCCTTCATTCCTTCTCTTATATAGGGTTCCTTTGTTCGAAGTGGGGGGCCTGCAGTGCATATACTGCACTCCACCATGCAGGGCACCCAAAACAGGTGGGGTCGTTTTGGGGTCGCTCCAAGTGTTTCGCAAAATGTAGTCTTGCGGAGTTCACTTTTGGATCCCGCACAAACAATCTGAACCGTTAAATAATTTAAAATAATTATTCAAGTGGTTTAGAAGAAAATCAGGCCCATCAGATACTTTATGTAATTGATTTAATTTGTTCGATTTTCATTTAAAATTTAGGATCCTATAATTTGAAGGAATCTTCAAGAAATGTTATGTAATTGTGCATTTGGTAACCCATTGATCTGAACCATAGGTGTCACAGGGTTTGTTGAGGAGAGCATTCCGTAAAAAAAATTATCTTGTTCGGATATCGATAGGTATCTGAACAATATATATTTTTAGCGTTTTGATAGCAAGACGCAGTTCGAAACATCATTGCCGTTGTTAGGGGACATGGGGTTCCCCTAGTGAGCTAAGTCACTACATCCCCGTAGTGACCTCAATTATAGGCACTCTGAAATTTTCATTTGGGATCGGAACCGTTTATTATTTTAGAAATGTTGAGCACATTATGCATGCAAAAATTATGATCATCAAAGATTGGTAGACACAATTGAGACAAATTTGTCCTAAAGTGTATTCTTCAAATGATATTAGCCATCCATATAAATGGTATCCGAACATATGGTTACCAATATCCAATTAATTTGATTTTTTATATGAATGATCTACTCAACATTCCCGACAAATTGTATGGTTCCGATCGCAAATATTGATTGTAGAGGACCCATATTTGAGGTCACTACGGGGATGTAGTGACTTGGGTCACTACAAGTACCCCAAATCCGTTGTTAGGGGGCCAAATCTATGTGAGTCATGTCTTTCCGGTGGGGAAAATGACTAAAAAATGGTAGTTGAGGCAAAAATTAATATTTCATGATCTTAGTTTCGGAAATTACCAATATATGACACGGAAAAAAATAATTTCACATACATTACATTTTATCACTGCACTACCCAAAATATCTTTGGGAAGAGAAACTGCAGATTTCTCTATGCCAAAGATTCGACAAAATCAAGCCAACCAAAGGTTTTGGGAAGAGAAACTGAATCCGAAAAAGGCTTCGTTTCTTCAATTTCACAACTTCAAAGTCTCTTAGAATCATAGATAATCACAACCCAAAGCCCTAATTTCACAGCTTCAATTTTGACTTGTTTCAACACCACAAACATCACAATTACGCTTCAAGCATCAGACTCGATCAACTGTAAATCATAAAAAATAAAACAATTCAATTCCAAGTTCACAAATTGCACCGAAATACTACACACCATATTCTCTCTCTCTCTCTCTCTCTCTCTCTCTCTCTAAAATATCAGTAACAAACTCCCACGAAATCTCCGCTTTCTCTCCCTCACTCTCTCTCCTCGTCAAAATTCAACAGAGAAACAAAGAAACAGAGACATTTTGCGTTGATTGGATCCGGTGAAGATCAGGGAGGAAGAAGAAAGAAGTGTGAATCAGAGTTAAAGTTGATGAAGATGGGAGGATTGATCGAGCTTCAACGTAATAACAAGGGAGAGGCTTGAACGTGAACGTGAGAATGAGTGGTTATGTGTATTAGGAAGTAAAAAATATAAGGGTATTTTGGACCTCAAATCTTCAGGTGTCGTGTATGTGGAAATATTATTTTCCTTGCCATGCCTCTAGACTCTAGTGATTTCCAAAAACTCTACCATGAAATCAGGATTTTTAGTTTTAAAACCCACTTTTTGGTCATTTTCCATATATGGTAAGCCTTGCAAGGGTCGCTTGAGTTTGTAGTCGTGCCCGCTGTGCTATTATCGTGCCCGCTGTTTGAGAGACCATGTGAGACCCCCGAATCTGTGTTTGGTTTATCCTATTTGTTTAAGCTGTTAGAGCATCTTTAGCTTTTTGGCTTATTGGTTCTTGCTTGTTTTCTTTTAGGTTCCTCTTGAGTACTATTGTCCAAAATTTCCTTACTCTTGGTTGGTTGAAATGTAAGAATCATTTCCTTACTCAAACCACACAATGTTCTTCTAGCTTTACAAGTACCACCAAGTTATCTCCTTTTAGCTTTCCATGTAAAGAAAAATGCATCCAGTTCTTATTTTCCTGTATGATCCTGTTAATATTGAGCCTCATCTACAAATACCATTTCTTATTGATTGTGGCATCACATTACCAAAACGCCCTGCATGGTGCATTGCAGTATCTGCACTGCGGACCCCCTGCTTCCTTCGTTTGTTAGCAACTTCCATTTGATGTGCTTCCTACAAGGTGACAAAAGTACCAAGGTCCAAGTACAGAAAATAAATATAATCTCTAGAAAAAACAAAATACTAAGCAAGGATATTGGACAGGCGAATATTAATTGGTCCAACAAACTCTTGTATAGTAATAATTTACACAAATGCATAGTTACAAACGAGCACATGCTTTCTTTTTATAGACATTGACCTCCTCAATGAACGGCTAGGGTAATTTTCATCTAACGGCCCATATTCTTCTTCCATAATCCCTCTAAAAAATATATTTCATCTCCCCAATATTCCAAAACTCTGCACACAAATCTAGCATAGAGTAGTAGAGTTTATACAATTTTGAAGAACATTCCATAATTCTCTAGAATTTTCCAAAACTCTCTAACTTCCTTCTAAATCCTTTTAGAAAGATATAGAACATTCTCCGACATTTTAGACCGTTCTAAAATATTTTAGATTATTCTCCATTT
This sequence comes from Gaultheria prostrata, assembly GCA_036023075.1. NCBI lineage: Eukaryota > Viridiplantae > Streptophyta > Magnoliopsida > Ericales > Ericaceae > Gaultheria > Gaultheria prostrata. Next base: position 3,830 of record JAXBDA010008381.1, on the reverse strand, counting down.
TTCTAAAGAGTTGTCCAGCGTTCTAGAGTAGTATATAACACTAAACCTTCCGAACTTTTATATGATTCTCTAATCTATTATGGATGATTCTAGATCTATGGAGAGTCAGTTCTTGACTCTCAATAAGAGGTACATATTACGAAAAATGTACTAAAAAAGATAATCTTAGATATTTTCGATCACCCAATGCAAATTATAAAAATATAAATATATACAATTGTAGATATATACAGTATTGTACTCATATCTATTTCAAAAGATAAAATATTAGACCTATTATTATTATTTTTTTTATAGATGCATACAATCTTGAGAGGGCACTTATGAAACTTTTGTAAAAAAACTCTTGAATGGGCGGATGTTAAATTTTCTTTAAAAACGTTGGGGGGCGTACTAATTTTAACAGTTTTAAGGCAAAAATTACTACTCCATAATTCTAAAGAAAATTTGAAATTTGAGTAGGACGGTCTCCCGATCTCATTCGCCCGTCAATCTGTCATTGATACTAGGTTATTAATATTTTAGTTATACTGGACCAAAACAAAATAATAAGGTTGAATTAATATCTTGTTTTTCCACAGTTTGTCGAATTGACAAATGATCATTGTGTCACATTGCCCATATCCTATATGCTCACTAATGGCTATTAAATTTACTTCTAGTTCATTCATTGGTTCATAAAATATGAATTTGACACTACAATTAGAGAGGAGGATTTTCTCTATGGTAATTTAATTCATAAACCTTTCGATTAAGCTTGCTACTGGCATTGTGCCCGTTCAATACGGAACAAAAAAAAAATCACATTTGTATTTATTCTGACCCCTATATATCAAACGGGCGTAACATTATTTGATAAAAAAGATAGTTGGTAAAATAATGCATTTCTCTTTTTTTCGGCTTCGTGTTTTTAATGTCCACAACCATAGTTAATAAAAAAAAAAAAAATTGGTATGTTTTTCCAGCCCGTGTATCGAACGGGCATGCATTAATTTCATATTTAAAGACTGAAACCATTTGAAAAAAGGATATACACATTCAAATTTTTTCTTACAATTTTGTTTGTTGTTTAGCGATATAAAAAAAAAAAAAGGAACACTTAGAATCAAATACAAAAGTTTTTTTTTAAAAAAAACTTATCCCACGATATTATAGAATTTGGGGTTTGGAGACTTTTATAGGTAAAACACATTTCTATAGAGTATGTATTTTGATTTGATTCCTAAATTCAAAGCGATATTATAGATCTCTTTTGTTAGATTTTTTTACTACAAAAGGAAGCACAACCAACACGCTAAACACGCAATGAAATAGGGATTCGGGGTTGCTGCTGTGCAGACCCAGCAAAAAACATCTTAAATATGTTGACGCTTCCTCAAAAACCAAACTAAAAACAATCGTACTAGCAAACTTCTACAGAAAACACCCCCAAAGCAATCACAATCCGGAGTCCTTCGCTGGGAAAAGATGTCCACAGTTAACAGGGTGTCCATGTGAATGTGTAGAGAATTCAAAGGATGCGAAACAGTTGGAGAGGATACGAATACCTTCTCCTTTCAAACTAGCTGAAAGAATCCATGGTGAAAACCCAAAACTTCCCAAATCAAGAGAGGCAAGTGGCCATAACTCGACAATACCGAGAAGTAGATTATGCTTAAAACAGACGTCCAATTTCATTAACGACCGGCGATGGTACCATACTGACTGTGACCTGAAAAAGTCTCCATGAGGAACACCGCTAGAGGGCGATGCATTGTACACAACCCTCGTAAGTTCTTAAAAGTCCGGAGTCAACCTATCCCCTGGACGTTCCAGCTTCGAACCACCATTTGGCCTGTGGCTGTTTAGGGCCAGCCACCACAGCCCGTACCTCACCAATCCGAACTAAGCCAGTGCTTTGAGAAAGTTATGTTGATGCTTGGATTGCAGCATATTGATCCACCCCTCTTTGTTGGATTTTGAAGGTCTAAGATTTCACATGCCCTAGATTTTTTAAACAACCAACGCACCCTTCTCGGCAATAATTCTCAAACCTTAACAATCCTAATGAATAATTCCCCAGCACAATGAAAAACTTAGCATTACAATGGTAAAGATCACATGGTTTGATTGAAGACGAGATTAAAATTTGGAATTGCACATATTACAGAAGTTTTGTTCCCAGTTCCAAGTACTCCACGAAGTTCTGTTCCAGTGCAATAACAAGCAGCATGTTGGCGTACCTGCAATGGTGAATCTCTTAACAGAGTGAGCTAAAACCTGTCTCTCCTCCTACCCGAAAGACCAAGCCGTTCCTGCCCAACCCGTTTGGAATTTTCCATTGGTTGGTTGCAATTGTTGCATCTGTTCAGGCCTAGGCGTATTAATGCAACCCTTCAAAAGAACTTGTTTAATGTTCTACATCGATACACATATTCTTTCATGTAGTTTCGATAAAAGGGAACCAGATACATGGGAAAATCGCTACATAGTATCTGCTCACTTTACAATTACTTACAGAACTACCTTTCTATACTTCTTTAGATACATCTGGATAAAGGTTCATTAGTCTCTCCTCAAGACAAACATCTTGGATGCAAACGTTTTATGATGAACAAACAGCTCAGCAACAGATGTCGGTCCTCCATTTAAAACTAAGGACCACAAACCTCATCCACAAAACTATGTCAAAGCCCTGATACCGATACCACGGTCTTCAGTTTCAGCCAGTCAATTGCTCTGCAAATACCTAAGCAAATTCACTTACCAAGTGAAATAAACCTTTTAGGATTGTTATTACTGATCTTTGATGGCATGACTTCAGAACGTCAGTTATTCATGCATCTTCTAACAACCAAACCACGATGATCCGGTTTCTGAGACTGTAAATTCTCGGGTGGTGTCACAAGATCTGAAGAAGTTAAATCTGGAGCATGTTTACAGGAACTGCTGGCTTACCACTTCACAAGACGTAGAATCAGTTCCCGTTTGTGCCATTTTACTGTACACTATGCAAAATCTAGGAGACTTCCAGTCATTCCATCGCCCATGAATGGTTAGTAGCTGCACTCATTTGTATTATCAGATCTGATTTGTGAAGACTCACAGCCGCAAAGAAAGACCATGGAGGAGTGGAATTCAGTCAGTTTGAGAATGATTTTACAACTTCAAACCATCTGAAGCACTTTAATGCACCCAGTGGAGTTGGCAGCAACAAGCATGTCTGAGTTCTTCCTCCAGCACACGCTTGAAACAAACTGTCCATTGTCATCATCAGTCTCCTTCCCAGAAATAGGATCAATGGAACCAAACTTGTAAGATGTGATTGGCATTGGCAGAGATCTATAATAAGCATACACCTGCAGTCAAACAAGACAAATGGAGAAAGATGGAGATTGCTAATATACACAAGCAATTAAAAATGAATAAGGACTCCGAATACATAAATACTAGATATTCATATTGATTCCCCAAGTCGGAAGGAGCACAAGCATATAAAAATCATGCAATCAAACTTTTTGCGTTTTCTTCTTTCTTTCCATTTTTTGCCCTTATTTGTCCATGGTAGGAGGTTCTTATAGTTCTTATATTTCTTTGTCCTCTCCCTGCCCCTGAGGCGCAGCCAGAATTTTGGCTCGAGGGGGGCCTGTTTAAGAGGCAGATTTTTATCTTATCGTACCATTATTATATCATAGAGAACATGTTTTTCATAAAGTCAAACCAAAATTATTAAGATTATAAGAAAAGAAACCATTACACGAATAATACCAGTAATACTTAAATTACATATCATATAAATAAAAATATTAAAACTTTGGGGCCCAGCCCCAACATAGCGCCATCCCCCCCCC
>JAXBDA010008380.1:0-14938 GCA_036023075.1 Gaultheria prostrata | reverse complement strand
TGATTTCTCAGGCTTGTTTGGATGAGGGGTGAGAAACTACTCCCCTTTCTTTTCTTTTCTCCTCATTAAGGTGAACTCCTCTCCTTTCCTTTCTTTTCTCACGCCGGCAGCCAAAGGAGCTGTAAGAAATAGGAGTATTTCAATATGGTTTACAGGGGAGAGAGAAGAGTGACAAACTTTGGAGGTAGTGGTTAATGGCGTCAAATGGATCGGTGGTGGCTTCCCCAGCAGATTTTCGCCACTTGGTTGCCTCCGGTGGTGGGTTCGTCGGCCCATTCGTCGAGTCCTCTCTCTCTCTCTCTCTCTCTCTCTCTCTCTCTCTCGTTTGTCAAAGTCAAATCTGGCCGACGAATGAACCCACCACCAGCGACAATATTGAAGAGTTCTTGAAGAGCTTGTCGCCGGTGAAGAGTTCTTGAATAACCTATAGACGTATACTGATACTGGAAAAACGACGCCCCCCTCACACAATGTGAGTCCCACGTATATGTAGGTCCTTCTCATGTAAGAGACGCATTACAAATAATCGTTGCATGCAAATTTTCTCAACCACATGCTACATATGGCCATTGCCCAGATTTGTTAAATTCCCCATCTGGCCATCTCAGCTAATTAGAGAATACCAAAAGGAAAAATTATAGAAAACCAGCTCAAAACTTGTTCTGCAACATCACATCGCAGAATTCAAGCACATAGAATGAGTACTGAAACGCAAAAGCCCTTATTCCAACCATCAGTTTTAATAGTACATAGTTACATAGATCACTACACGTATCAATGCAACAAAAGGCAGCAGCGAAGGCAGTATCGAAGACCTAATCTAGTAATTTTACATCATCTCTACACGCTACGTGTCCCCGCAACGTGGAAGCCCTAATCTATAAGTTTACAAAATACATGTCTTCATGGACAATAATAATACCGCCGTAAACAGCTAGTACTACAACAGTCATCCGAACTAAACCGAACCCTAGAGAAGCCAAGAAAAGGCATCTAAATTATAACTCAAGGCTTGGACTCTTCTGCCTCGCCACCATTCTCGATCACAGCTCCCTCAACCTTCTTGGTAATATCAGCGACCATTGACTTCTGTTCCTCTTTCTCCGCGCCTCCCATTTGGAACAATTTCTCCTCAGCAACGCCTGTATCCTGCTTCTCTGCCTCAAGTGTTGTTTGCTCCACCTTTTCTTGAACTTCTGAAACCTTCACAAGCCCTTCATAATTTTGAGTTGCTTCAGACGTATCAATTACTTTCCCGAGGTTAGTCTCTTCTACATCATCTTTGCTCTGTTCAGCATCTTTTGCTTCTTCAGGAGCATCTTCTGCTTCAATCTGATCTTGATTTTCCTTCACAACATCCTTCTCAATTTCTTCACCTGCATTCACCTCCTCAATTGTCTTTCCTTCCACGTCGACTTCTTTTACCACCTCAGTTTCTTCGGTAGCCACTTCTTTTTCTTTGTTATCATTCTTTGAAGCCGGAGATTTCCTGCTTCGCTTCTTCGGAGGCTCAGTTTCCGGTGGTGGTGGAGTTGCCTTTGCTTTCACACTAATCCTGACTGATCTCCTTGGAGTTTCACCAGTTCCCCAATCAAAGTCAGAGCTTTTGGGACCGCCAGGATGCAATTTCAAGTACTGTTCCAGCTGTTTTCTGTTGGTGATCTCCTCACCCGTGGGGGCAGTGAATATGATCTCATTTTTCTTAGGGGTGCCTGCTTTCTTGGGCATGAACTGCAGATAGAGAGAGATCTAGGTTATATAAGTATCTAAAAAAGAGCGGGTCAAAGGTATTGAAGCATAGGATCTTATTATGGATGAGAACAGACATACTAAGCAGAGAGTCTTCAAAGTACATCTAAGCTTCCTACTATTAAACGGATCATATTTATAGGTGCGCAAACGAAACCAGAAAATAAAAAAGACAACATTTTGAACAGTACAAATTTAAGGCAGTCTCATGCACTAGAGATCAATGACACAAATCTCATTTGGCTCATACAAGAAATAACGAACACGAGAAAGTAATTAATGTGGATAAAAAGAAACTCAAAACATGGAAAATGAGTGAATGAATTGACGCTTCCAGTTCCTCTGTTCCAAACTCCCCTGTTCCCCTGTTCCAAAGCTATTTTGAACTGTTAGATCGTGTTTTAAAATTTCAATATTTTAAAATTACAGTGTAATCCAAGGGTTAGAAATGAATTGCAACAGAGCAACGGAGAAATTCCCGGAACAGGTGATTTGTTCCTCTGAATTGACATTCTATTGCACTGTGAATCTTCTCAACAAAGTCTAATGTTAGTCAATGCAATATCAAGCCCAGCACACTCATGAAAACTCAGTACCTTTATATGTCTACAATAAGTTGTAGCAGATCTACTTGATGCTAACAAGCATCTGCATAATAACACAAGTAGTACAAAAACGCTAATTCTTGAACTGTAGGTTTTTTTTTCCTAAGAATTTCAAGTTAAAGGATAGGCTTGTTATATGTTTACATCTGCATACATAATACTTTTGGTATAAACAAGGGCTCTGAAGGAGAAGTTCAAATGGCTATGATTCCGAAACTCTCGAAGCTTCTATTCTAAACAAACCTCTCCAATGCAAATTGACAAGAACCAACAATCAAATATGCGAAGCGTAACAAATGATCAGTTTAGTGTGGACTACAAGTTTATATCTCAATCGAACCAAAATGCCAACAGCTAATTGAGGGTTGCAGTCAGGTCTACAATATCCATAAACAGATAAAAAGCAAATTGCATTATTTTTCTCATGCGGAATTATATTAAAAGACTCAATTTTCACTACTCTTTCCAGAGTATCAATAGAAGGTTATTTAAATGCAGGCCAACAGCTATACTTTTGAAATGCTTACCCCAGAAAACTTCTGGGTGGTATCGATTCAGGTCGGAAACTAAGCAAATTTTCTTCTTGCTTCTTGTTTTATCAGCAAGTTAGTGACATCTTCCGGTACAAGACAAATCCCCATTCTTTTTTACTGCAAAATGACAGCAACAAACAAAATGTGGGTCTTCGCCATCCCTTCTGCAACAACTAGAACATAAATTTAAAAGACTTCATTTCAAGCCAATATTAAATGTCTTTATAGCTAAGTGATACGTTTGGTGATGTGGCATCGATCATTTGCGATCGAGCAGTCGAGGCGTGGACAGTTACAGCTCTTTCAGATACTTCGGACTTTGGAGGCTAACTTTCATTTGCATCATTTGCAGATACCTTGGTATTCTTCCCATGGCGATTCTCCAAATCTGTTTGATTCTTCTCTCTAACAAATTTATGAAGATTCAACAACAAGTCTACAACATTGGTCAAGTCAAACCAAACCAAGCTTCAACTTCCAATCAATTGGGGTCGGCAACATAAACCGTGTTCTCCTTCGTTGAGGGCATCGTTGTTCCATGATATCCAAATCCAAAATACTTTCGATCTACCGCCTCTGAAGTCAAGTTTGGTCATACCTCCCCTTACTATTATAACCATATCACTAATCATTCCTCCTAACTACGGCATCAACTGTTGATCAAGTCAGACTACCCAAAAATATTGCAAAATCCAAGTTCGTTGGTCCCCAAGTTGTAACAGATTAAAGTAAACAAGAAAAGAAAACAGAAGAGAAAGAAAGACAATGGAACAATAAGAGAGGTTTGCTCCTCAGCCTATCCATACATGAATTGCTACTCCAAAGCCTCGCCAAAGCACAAAATCTTATTCAAGGAGGGTCAGCCAAATGAGCTGAACTAAATATGGAAAAAGCATTAGAAAATTTACGCTAAGCTTAGAAAAGGCACTTCTTTTCCTCGAAATGTTCCTGTTGTTTTCTTCCAATTTCACCAAAACACCTCAAAGGGGCCAAACCCCACGCTTTCGTTCTCCTGTTGTCCATGTAAAGAATCCTAACTTTGAAGGGGCTTTGGCAAATCTAAATTCTCTCCAAAGAAAGTCCCCTCAATTATGCGCCGACATCAATATAGGAATTCACCACATGTTTTCTGGTTTTAGAGCCTAACCAGACTAAGGAATCCTCCCCCTCACCACGTTGAATGATAGAATACAAAAGTTCAAGCATACCAGAAGTTCATCCACCTTCATCCCTAGCTCAGCATGCCACACCCCCCTAATATTTTTCACCTGGAGACAACTACTAGCGGCTACATCAATATTGTTGGATATAGCTGGAAAGACTGCCCCAAGATCTCATCCCCAACCCCTAAGTGCTTCGTAGACAACACCCAATTTCCCTTTCCAAGCTTAAGCCGGAAATGGGTCAAATAAGTAATCCAAACACTTCTAATAGCTTTCCATAGACAAACATCATGAGACATTGCCAACTCCTCAGAGCTCCTCCACCACCCCCACCCCATACCCAGGAAAAAAAAACGTGCAATATTTGCTTCCGCCACCCTCGTGTAAAGCTCTCCCTTTCGTACACTAATTTCCAAAGTCATATTCCCATCCCCAAACCTCTTTTCTTCCAAACAGAGCTCACATTTTCCATCCACCAAATCATACTAAACCTCATCACCCATCCCCTTCCCGAGGAAATCATCACCAAGCTTCTCTGATATCTTAACCAACAAAAGTGCGACGGTAAAAAAGGATAAGGAAGTAGGTAAGCTAGACAAAGTAGTTTTGACCAAAGGCAATCTCCGTCCATATGACAAATATTGTCTCTACAACCCATATAAAACCTTTGGAACCTTTCTGCCACATAACCCAAAATTTATTTGGCCTTGAAAAAGAACTCAAGGGGAGATCAAAATAGGAAATCATCATCTCTTCCATTTTGCATCCAAGAATATCTCCCAAACTCCTCACACTCCACTAAGGTTACTCTTGATAACCCCAGATTCACCTTCAGCCCAGAGACTGCCTCAAATCAAAACTCGTGTCTATATATTGCCTATGCAATGACTGTTGTAACTTTTTGTAAGTCAGTACATTTCGTAATCCACGACAATCATGCAGAGGATGTTTTCCACATTTGACATACCTAAACTCATCTCTGAAGAAGAAAAAAAACTTGTATTCCAATCGTGAAGATCAGCAGACGGATACCTCTGCAAAAGCATATAGGGTAGGTCCAGTAGGACCTAAAGGTGATAAACGATCTACCTCAGGTTACTGCACCTATATTGGAGGAATTTAGTTACAAGAAGAACATAACTACCTATTCTTATTTGATTCAGCGAAGAAGGTAAACATAGAAGCATAACATGGTGCTTCAAAACTCGTGTTCCAAATACTATTAAGAAAGGGGATTGTTTGGTGATGGTCCTACTAAAGCATATTAAGACAATAAGTCTTCTCTCAACATTTATTGCACGTAATTCAATTTAACATCGTTGAATAAAACATGTTGAGATTGATTGTCCTTTCTATTGAAAAATTGGAAAAAGCATGATGAATATTTCACTTATTGAATCCCAATACCAGCTTGAAGATACTCTCGGTAAAGGCCTGATAGCATCTTGAAAAACTTATCAAATCCTACACTAAACTATAATGTAATGAATAAAGGGGGAAAAAATGAGTGGCGCTAACCTCAGTGTACATAATCTTATTGTCGAGGGAAAAAGGTGCTCAAATGCGCTTATACTCTTATTACTGTTTCCTAGCAGGAGGAATTGAGGCTTCAATCTTTTCAACAATTAGTATGAAATCAATGGAGAACCTACCTCTTTATCAAATCGAGGAAAAAAATAAATCCTTCACCCAAATCCAAACAGTTGCTTTTTATTTCAAATCAGATGAAATTTGAAAAGTGAAAGTATTGGAGAAAATTTTGTTCACAAAAATTGGTTAAAAGAGATTTCTGGGTGTTGTAGGACATTTCTCAAAAAGATTTGATGAAAAAAGAGTATGGATTGGAAAGCTCTAAAACAGATGAAGCTTTTACTAAAACGAGTTTCAAAACCGCTGGGGAAAAAAATAAAGTAAACTCACTTGTTGGCTAAACTGGCTTATTGCGCTTTACGAGATATGTTATCCTTTCACAATACATCAACCCAATTTTCACCACTGGCTTATTGCCAATAACTCTGTGAAACGCCCCCCTAAGGATTGGAGATGGCCTTAGTAATGGATTGCCTCCTTCCTTAGCATATAAGATGGGTATGTGAGCCTCTATGCACCATCGCCAAGATGAGGCAGGGTGCTAGTTTAAGACTTTAAGTACTTACTATTATATTTCCTAATAATATTGAAGATGAATTCAGGGTGTAAGGAAAAGCTGTATATCTCAACCGAATATCCTATTTTTGTGTCATGATTCCTTCCTTTCTTTCCTCAACAGCATATACTATCTAGAAGATTAACCATGAAGGATCCCATTGATAATGTAAGCTCCATCGGCCGAGCTCCCTTTTGGTTTGCACGTTTATGACCAAACACACATTTATATGTATTTCCCTTCTATCGAACTGTACTTTCCTTTTATTATTTCCTAGAGCGTCTACAGTAGGTGTGACAAGGAATCTCAACGTGTTTTTTTCAATTTTGAGTGTGGTAGTACTTAGTCAAGTTTTCAGAAGCATTGGAATGTGTTTTAAGGAGGAGTAGCAGTTTTGCTCAAGCAAGTACTTGGGCTTGGGCGGGTGTCTCTAATGCAAGTCGCTCGAGCGAGAGTCGCTCGAGCAAAGGTGGCGTTTTTCACAGGGTCTATAAATACGACACTAGGGTTCAACTATTAACTTCAGTAGCCATCATTCCCAAAGGTTGGTTTTACACCTTCTAAATAATGCCGAAGGCTGTGTGCTATTGGATCATGAAGTATTCGAAGGTTCATGGAATCTCTATGCTAATCACTCAACTTAATTCATAAACTTTCATCTTTGAGTTCAAACACTTTCGTGGAGTTAGAAAGGTATTTCTGGAAGGCTTGATGATTTAAGAATCGGCGATCATGCAAGGGTACGATGTATGTGGATTCGGCAAGTAGTTTCTTAGGACTCGTGGTGAGGATACACGGTAAGTTGATAAGAATACTTGTAATCGTACAATGTTTTTAGTGCATGATTCCTTCCCATAGTTTTTTCCCATTTAGGGTTTCCACGTAAATCTTGTGTTCCGTGCAATCGTTTTTAGTTGTGTGTGATTGGTTTATCTCGTGCGGGCAAAAAACTTAATCCTTGCAGTGGTTTGGGAATTTCAGATTATAAGTTCACACTAGACGACCAACATTTTCAAACTAACAGTACAAATAGCTTTTACAAAAGAGCAATGAGCTTTTACAAAAGAGCAATGAATAAACCCCAGAATTACCAATTTCAAAGAATCAAAGGTAATGTCATTCTACCATTTTCCCAACTACATCCTACTTCCTGAACAGAAGCCCTTTCAACAAAAGGGGTGTGGGAACACCAGAATATAGCAGTTTCAGCTCGAATAATATATCAACTTAATTACCCTAATAACGACATAATACGATACAAAACTAATCCGAGAGAGAGAGAGCTACAGCAAATATGGACCCCTTGAAGAACCAAAGCATGCCATAATTTACGAACAACAAATCAAACCAGCGAGTAATAGCTTCAGAACCATCACTGCCGAGTCAAATTGAACAACAGAACCACCCAATTCGACCAAATTAACCCCAGCAAAACCCAATTCAGAGCACTGAAAACAGCACGACTTCACGAAATTAACGTAATAGCAACTATACATATATATCCAGAGAAAGGGAGTGATAGAGATAGAAAAAAGGAACCTTTTTGGTCCAACCAGGAGGAGCAGGGAGGTCCACGGAGAAGACTTCGTCTTGGGTCTCCTTCTCGACTGAGCTCGCCATTCTCCACAGACGAAATCAAAACCCTAAAACCCAAATCCTGAAATTTCAACAAAAACGAAGGTAAACGCTGCTACATGTGTATGTATACGTATAGGTAGGCATGTACGCATATCTTTCTCTCTCTCTACCTCTTCTCCCGTTCTCTGTCTCGAGTCTTGACGATGACGAATAGTCGTAGGGGTTAATCACGATTAGAAACAGATATTAACTGAATCCGGAGACACGTGTCAAATTAACGATTATCACTCGTGTTGATTTTCTATTTTTAGAACTTATTAGTTCTTGTCTGTAGAAAATACTCCAGAGAATTTATAGTGCTTCCCAAAAACATTGGCCCAAAAAGAAAAACAACAAGAAAAATACCAGATAACCCAAATTTTCTGGACGAAGGGGCTTGACAGCTACAGGCTGTTGTTGTGTTTATATAACTACCGGCCAATTTGCGTGCACATCGGTTAGTTCTGAAGACTAATCTTATCGTTTATACTTTACAAACAAGCGTATCGGCAGACTTTAAATGAGCTGACATCACCTAATTTTTTTTGAAATGAAGGTACTTCTCCTAAGTTCCATACCTTGACCACTACTTAAATCCCTTGAGGTTGTCATAGGCCTACTGTGTTCTTCGTGTACTTGTTTATCTTTTCGTTGAAATTGATTTTTTGTTATTTTTGTCCGGTTTAGACCCAATGTGTTTTGCAAAACATGGGCCTATTTTCGCAGGGATAACTTCCTTGTGTGAAGAGAATTAATTTGGAAAAAGCAAAAAATAGTAACAATAGGAGTGAGTAGAAGGGAGAGGAGAGAGAGAGAGCGCGCGCGAGCGAGCGTTCCTACTTTTAAGGAGGGTTTAGTATTGAGGGATTGAAGGCTTTTGAGGCTTAAACACATTTGTATATGTAGATAGTATAGATACATAGATAGATATATCAATAAAAGTGAGTTTTCACTATGGTTTTTTTTGTAGTATTGGTATCCTTGGATTACAAGTTATCAAATCAGTTGATGTATATGAGGAGATTGACTTAATGATTTGATAACTAGTAGTCTAAGAATATCAAAACACTGTAGTGAAAACTTAACCTAAATATATATTCACACAATCATAAAGTGATGGGTCCCACAAACACTTACACTCACTCACAAAAGTGGCGGGTGTGCAAGTGTTCTTGTGTTTGTGTGTGGTGGTAGAATTGTTGTAGATAGTGTAGATATCAAGTTCAAGACAAAGATGTTCTAATTAATCATTTGTATCGAATTAGTATGATTTTATGCATGAATTTGTGTACTACACAGCTGAACAAAGTAACAATTTAGATCTTATACTGTCCACACAAAAAAAAGAAAAAGAAAAAAGGATGGAGCCAACATGGAGCTTCAAACCTTATACTACTAAGATTGAAAGTTTGATTTATTACTAGTACTAGATTGGGTTTGATACAATTCCTTCAAATAAATTTGGAACCTTTCAATCTAGTAGACTATGAACATCTTCAATCCTTATCCATTTTTTCAGTTAAATTCTTTTTTGGTTAAAAAGACGACATCTTCATCCTTATCCAGTTTTTCACTTAAATTCTTTTTTGGTTAAAAAAAGCAAACTCTCATCTCCAATGGTAGACTCATTTCTCTACCCAAAATGGGTTTTGCCCATTTCTATACTCTATTTTGAGAAAATCTAAGTCTTGACCCATTTTTCAAGGCATATTCTTATTTATCTCTTATTTACCATGTTGCCATTGTAAGCTCTCTTTTTTTATTATAGATTTTGGCATTGAAGGTGTTCGTACCCAAAGCGAATTTTTACTTAAATTTTTACTCAAATTGGTTAAAAAAGAGATTAGTATTGGAGATGCTCTAAGACCTTATTTCAATAAGGGCTTTTTTGGTTTTTCCTGCTATATGAGACATGTCATTCTAATTTTTTGGTTTTTGGTTAAAATTACATGATTAAGCTTGTTCCAAGGAAAAAGAAAAAGAAAAAGTAATGACGTACTCCTAAATTTGTTTCCAATTTTATTATTTCCTCTACAATCAAAATAATGAAACCCCTAACTCAGCACCTCTTATAAAAAAAAAGGGGCAGTTCAGTCAATTCACGTTAAATTTTAACGGTGTCACGCATTTCACATAGGAAGAAAGATGAGGGGTGTGATTGATGGATTTTAAGGATGAGGTGGTGTATGTGTGGAAGAGTGATAGATGAGGGGGTCTAAGTGATTTTTACCCAAGAAAGATAACGAGGTTCTCGATGCCAATGCGGATTCCGACCTCGATGCCATCGAAAATTGGCCGTCGACGGACAAAGAGGTAACTTTCGATATCACTTTCTACATACAAATCGTGTAATGACAACCTCCTAATAGGTGCTCCATTTGATGTTTTCTTGCTTCTCCTTTTTCCATAATCATCGGTTATTTGGTGGCAATCAATTAGATATCCCTAATTAGAAACACGCATCCATTCCAACGCTGGGCATGCCATTTTTCATCAAATTCCACATTTAATCAGGCCAATCAATTGTGGCGCATATCTTTAGCCTCTATGTTGTGCCGTTTAATTTGTCCACGAAGTTGCATTTTGGATTCTCTAGTTGCCCTTGTCCAAGCACAAAATCGAGATTTAGTTTGATACGGAGAATGTAAAAAATGCGGGCCTTAAAAAAGGGAGGTTTCCACTGGTGGAATAGCTGTAAAAAGATTGCTCTGCCGTTCGCACCGAGCTAAAGTGTTACTATAAGGAAAAATCGATGAGTAATTTTGTGAAACTTCTGTGATAGTTAGGATTGCTAGCTTATTGTCTGGTTCCAGTCCATGGTGATGATAGTAGTGAGGTTTTATTCCCCTTGTTTTATTTTTGGCCCAAACAAGATTCTGGCATGGCCTTATTGTTCTTGCCTTCTTGGCTACTAGGTCCGCAGCAACGTGCTTTGCACGAGGTTATGCCCGTTGGTAGCAGAAGCAATCGGTAAATTTCATGTTCGTAACGAAGCAAATCAGAGGTACTATGAGGGCAGCAAATTATCAACCAAAGTCTTCAAACGTATTAGAGTATTCATACCAAAAGAGCTGTTTTGGAGTTTTAGATCATATTAATTTTACAAGTTTCTAGTTTAGAGGTCAAAAAGATTTGCAAAGAAGCAAATCAGAGATATCAATAGAGTTGCTTCTTTGCCAATTTAGACAGGGAAGAGGCATATCGATCAGAGCAGCAAATGATCAACCCAAGTCTTCATGTAGCAGATTATTTACGCCAAAAGATCTGCTATTTTAAATATCGGGGAATTTCCTTGTCTCAGACACATAGATGAAGAAGGGTCTCTATGAAATTTCACCGAAGAAAAAAAATAGAGAAATGATCTAATGAATGTGCAAAATATATGTTGAATTCGTTGTTCGGGTGGTGGTTGGGGTCCAGCCCATTTAACCATAAAAATTAGGTTTGTGAAAAAAACAAGTGAATTGTGAATCCGAACCGAACTGAACCGGCGGATCGTAGGTTTTGGATTGAGTCCGTGGATTAATGTTTCGGACACGGATTGAAAAATTAAAAAACCGTGACTCGCAGTTCGGTCCACGGATTTTCATTAAAAAACCTTGGATAAACTGAACCGAACCATGATAATTTTATAAACAAAAAAATTAAAAATATATTTGTGTAATATTGAGTAAATAATCATAATTTAACATATTAAACTACAAACCAAAGCTAGCACATAATGGGAAGTAGCGAGAGTAATATGTCAAACGCTGGTAGTAACGAGCAAGACTCAGCTCAGAAGGAGGAGGGAAACAATGATCATCAGACAGTAGACTGTCCGCGGTTGTGGGGGCGGCGGTGGCTCTTGTTGGGTGGGGCCTAATTAAGCTCGTATCATCATCCTCGGGCTCGGGCTCGGGCTTAGAAGGGAAAATGATGAAAGCTCCTGGAAGGAACTACCGAATGCCGAGGAAAGAGTTTGAGAAATCCCCATCCGACTACTTCCGCGACCTTCGCAAAATAAGGAATGGAATGGAATTCGTGGGATTTCAATTTCGATCCTAGCTTTGCGGTTATTTTCCTTTCCTTTGATTAGCTGGTTTAGCTTGCTATGGTTGTACAAAAGGCGTTTATCATTGTACTACTACTCTGCTCTGGTCATGTGTTGGTTGGTCACTTGTCACTTGGTTAAGCTATATACTATAATTTAATGAATGTGGGCGGTGTCTCAGTTGGTCGAGCACCCCTTGCCCCATTCATTTGGCCAGGGTTCAAGTCCCGGCCGCCCCACTCTTGTGGTGGCTTCCCTTCCCCTTCCCCTCTAACCAGTAACTACTAACCGCTGATATATATCGCTGTGGCAAAAAAAAAGAAGCTATATACTTTAATGGTTTCTACATGGTCATTTATGCATGATGTGATTTTGTTACGATATCTTATAATTGGTAGTTCGGATTGAGTGGTTTGGTATGAAAAAACTAGAAAGAATTGGAGTGTCTCAGCCAAATTACTGCTTGAAATAGAGAGAAAATAGAGCTCTAAATTACACATATTTGTATCTCTTGATTGTGGTGAAATTTGATGAAAATGCTCCTCTTTATCAGCCCCGGTTGAGAAATAAGTTAAACCAACAAACACAACGCGTAAAAATAATAAAAATAGAACATAATAGCATAAGGCACGGAGGTTTATTCAGTTTCTCAAGTATCATCTCCAGCTCACATGAGTTTCATAATGTAACTCTAATGAAAGAGTACAAATTATATTAGAGTTTTAATTTGTACTCTTTTCATTAGAGTTGATATCAAATATTTTTAACATAATCAGTTACCATAATAGACTTGTCTAGTTTTCGAGGTGCTGCTCCAACTCCAAAGCGCGGGCCGCCTTGAGGCCCTACGCCCCTAAATCCCCCCACTATAGCCGGGTGCAGCCCCTTGTCCCTCATGTTGAATCTGAAATGGTCAACGAAGCACGATCAAATCGAATCAGGCTTTACAAACAAAACCTATTTCAGCTTTGAGTAATTTTAAAGGGGACAAAATAACATTTTTCATAATAGGATATATATCGATATATGGAAAAATTCATTATAACTTTAAAATTTTCTGCATTATATGTATATTATTCACTGCCGAATAAATTGTGAGTAATGGAACCGATTTACAAATGAACATGTAACTTCAATAACCAATTCCATGCCTCCGGATCGAGAGCATCCATTGTTGCGTTTACAAGTGAGAAAATATTGAAAGCAGCCCAAAATTGGGGTTTAAAGTGCTGAAAGGATATAATTTTTGCAATATTAAAATCCTTAAAAAAATTAGTTTGTTCATACAAACCCTTAAATCGAAATAGAATCTTAGATGGGAAGCACTTATCTTTTCACAATCACTCTCAGTGGGCTGCTTAAACGACAAGTTATACCATGAGAAAAGGAAATAAAAATGCTTTTGATATTGAGTTCAATGAATGTGTTTTGAAAGAAATTTGATTTTGTAGGGTTACGCATCACAAATTTTGATGCGAAAAGGACCAGACTTGACAACTAAGAAAAAAAAAAAATCAATTTAACGGTTATATATAACACCCTCTTACATGATGTGGGTCTCATGTACGTGTGCTTTCACCCCATGTGAAATAGTCGTTGCATTCCCAATCACACCTACCTCCATATGCAGCCCAAACACATCTTTACAGTTTACACAGAAGGGCTCGTCATAGTCTGAAACCCAAGGACTACCCATGGCGAAACCCTCGAAATCGAAGAACCCGTTAGATGATAATGCTACATATAAGGCCGCAAACTCGCCGTCGACGGAAAATGACGCCGGTGACGAAGTGGTAAGCTAAGACATCATTTATCACAACCCTCGTTAATAGGTGCTCCGTTTGTTGTTATTTTGCATCTGGTAGTCGAATTTGTTTTTGCTTAATCCGCCCAACCAATCATGGGGTTTTTGCGTCTGTGTTTGTGCTATTTAAATTGATCACAAGTTTTATTTTGGATCACTCCTAGTTGCCCACACGGCACACACAATCCAGAGAGAGACAAGTTGGATACATTTTTTTTTTTTTGTGAACGTCGAAAAATTTCATTCATGAAGCCAAACGGCACTTACAAAGAGATTTCATCACAAGAGTATCAAAAGAACTACAACCACATACACGTGAGTTGGATACAGTGCTTGAATCTAGGTTCTAATGGAGGTTTTCACTGGTGAAACAACTCAGGAAGCCTGTCATGCTGGCCACCCGGTGGCTCAATCAGGTTGAGCTCCCCACCCATAGTGACCCACCACCGCCACCAATGGCGACCCACGTCTGCCCATTGCCATATATTCTGTTTGAGAGGAATAGGGTGGTTGAAGTTTCAAATTTAACGTTACCAATAGTGCCACTCCATGACACAAAACAAACTGAACCAAGTTTTCAGTTTCCTAAGTTACCTTTTCGTGAGTGCACCTCTTAAGACGGTCATTTGGCATTTGTCCATCTCCAGCCTTTGAAAGCTGTCCTAATCCTCTTATCTTACTAAGGGGCATTGTGTTCTTATTCGTCTCTTAGTGGTCAAGCTCAAAAGAAGAGTGAGTCAATTAAGACCTAGAAAGCTCGAAAGCTGCTTGTGTGGGAGGGATGGTCGTGCTTGAGATGGACCGAAAGTTACTAGCTATGGATCGGGATAAGATGAGGATTGAGTTTAGGCTTTTCTCTTCCGCCCAGGCTGTGGCTAATGTCCAGCAAGGAAGAAATATGAGACTTAATTTATAGGTTTTAGTAACCGAAGAAATCAAGTAATGCCATTTGTTAGGAGGATTGAACAGCTATTGAAATTAAGATGCATCATTCCTCTGTAACCATGTCTCTGCACATTCTCACTCTGATCTTATTGTGGGTTATGAACAGGCAAAGACGAACAAGAACTTAACCAGCAAAAGAAGAAGAGAAAAAGTCAAAATGGCACCTGAACTTTACACTCAATGTCACACACACCCCTAAACTTTTTTTCGCGTCAGTTAGACACCTGAACTTTGAAAAGGCCCCTTTTAAGGCACCTGCCGTTATATTCCGTCCATTTTGGGACGGAAATTTCTTGGATTTTTTGTTTGAGATCAAATTTCGATAATCCGAACCGTTAGATGT
>JAXBDA010008379.1:0-14946 GCA_036023075.1 Gaultheria prostrata | reverse complement strand
GTTAAAGGGGGGGGGGGGGGGGGGGGGAAGAGAGAGAGACCTCACGGACATAGCTGTGACTCCAATGAAGGTAAATAATATGAATACCAATCTTTTTGGGGCAACTAATGAACCTTGTTTGATTGGAAACAACTTTAAGGGGGGACTTTTTTAAACAGCAATCAAAGGAGATTTTTGAACTGGAATCATGGAAATGTTACTGCAATCAAAGCAAATTTGTGAACGGCAAAGGAAATATTCATAATTTCCATGCATATATTAAAAGAGCTCAAAATCAAAAAGCTTGTAATTCCTCTTTAGAGAATATCTTGTTCAAATTTTGAAATTACAGGTTAAGGAAATCAAAAGTTTGTAAAGGAATTTAAATTCTCTCTTTGAATAAAATCAACCCAGAAGGGAAACAATTAAAAGGCATTGAAAGGTTAAAAATCAAATTTCCAATCAATTAAGAAATAGTGTAGGGGTATGATCTTTAACGTATCGGCAATCGAACGGCTGTGGATGCTACTACATTTGTGTATGAATAGAAAGCATCTCCCAAATTTTGGAATAGAATCCCTCAGATTTTATGGGAATGCTCCCATCCCTTAGATTGGCCTAGTATGAATCCCGGCCGTAGAATAAAAATCCTCTCTTTATGGGGTTTGTATTTCACCATTTTGAATGGTAATAATAGCATTTCGAATTGGGAGTAATAAGAACCCTTGGATCAATGTTACCATGAATTTAAAATTCAATCAAAACCCTACAATCTGCCACAGAAGACAGTTGTGAAAGAGACATTTTCCAAAATCATTGTGTAATGTAATATAGATTTCCGGGCCTTTTTTACCCATCACTCCTTCGTAGCTGGCCCACCATGGTAGAAAAAATAGGGGGAGAAAGAGAAGAGTGATGGGATGGAAAAAGGAGAGAAAAATGGCTAAAAGGGGGATTCTGGTCCTACTCCTCCAGTCCTGCCACTTTCCTTTGTTTTATAAGGCCAGCTCCAATAATGGAATTTACTAATTAGTTCAATTCGTAAATATATATTTTTTTACTTTTGCCTCTAATAGTGTAAGAGCAACCCAACAGAGGGTATATGAACCTAGGGAGCTATTTTACCTCTCAAAAAGCTAAAAAGAGTGCTCTAGGAGCCTCCCTAAAAGGTTAGGTATCGTCCATCTACGAACAGTACTTGGGTAAATTTGCCTAAGTACAGTACATGAGCTAATGAACTTTTTATACTTTCCACCACAGGTGTCAGCCCTTTCTCCCTCAAAATGGAATAGGAAGAAACAAGAAAAGAAGAACAGTAAAGAAGAAAAATAATATATTAATAGAAGATGGATAAAATAGATAAGATTGTTGAAGTACTGAAAAAAATATGAGTTTAATGAGAGAGGTGTGTGAAAATTAGTCTGAGTTTTGGACTAACATAATTTATAAAAAATTCATAAAATAAAAAATAATATGAATAATTTGTCTTTTTTATCTTATTTGTAACTCTTTGTTGAATTTTTTTAATTTATTACCATTATTTAGTTTTTCAATTCCTCTCTACGAACTAGAAAAGTACTAACTAAAAAGTTTGACCCAAAATTAATAAAAATCCAAAAGAAACGAAACCAAAACATAGTAATTCATTTAATTAAAAATTTAGGTCACTTTAATATGTTTTAATGACCTCTTTTCCAATTAAAGAAGAAAATCTCATCTCATGAAAATAGTTTCCCTGTGACTCGAAACCAAACATAGTAATTCATTTAATTAAATTTTTAGGTCACTTTAATATGTTTTAATGAATTCTTTTCAATTAAAGAAGAAAATCTCATCTCATGAAAATAATTTCCGAGTGACTCATGACTCATGAGAATATCTCCTATTAGAGATTGGAGGTGACATATTGGGAAGAGATTTTGAAAAATATCATCTCTTTTTTTCAATTTTTTGTACTTCATGTAGGGATCCACCGTCCTTTTTTAGAGATTTGGTCGACAAATTTATTTCCTGGTCTCCGAATATAGAGACCTACACCTCTATTTTGGTCTCCAAATTTCTAAAAAAAACGATGGGTCTCCCAAAAAGGTACAAAAAATTGAAGAAAAGAGGAGTTTAATTATAAAATATGTCATTCAAAAATAAATTTACAAAATCTCCCATCGATATGTCACATCCCGCCGAGATTTTTAAGGGCTTGGTAGGAGATGTTCCGACAAGTGACAACGCACCCATGCATCCAGTAAGCACTGGACACGTCATCAGTCTGACGTGAAACAAACCTCACGTGAGTCTTATTTCTCTCTCTAGAAAGCATCCATTTCTCATTCTCGTCTCATCCTTCTTTCACTTCATCTGTAACAGACTCTCAGCATCAGTAAGAGAGAGAGAGAGAGAGAGAGAGAGAGAGAGAGGTGCGGCAATGGCGTCTAGGGTTTGGGTAGGCCACTTTATCTCTGTTTCGATGACGTTGCTTTTCTTCGCTGTATCATGGGTCCATGCAGATGATCAAGGTGGAGGAGAGCATGTGCTAACGCTCGACCACACCAACTTCACAGAAACTGTGAGCAACCACAACTTCGTCGTTGTGGAATTCTACGCTCCTTGGTATGCCAATCACTATTACTACTTTACTCGTATCCGTAATTTCGTTGATCAATCTTCTGAATGTGCATTTTGTACATCTTCAATTTAAGTGCTACTCGTCAATGTATATAGATTGACATGAAGCTTCTGTTTACTGATTATCGAGATTTTGATGCTTTTTGTTCACATTTTCGTTTTTATCTCCGATTAGATATAATGGTACATGCAAAAAAAAAAAAAAAAAAAAAAAGCAAAAACAAAGTCTGTTTTTTGAACCAAATGATTCTAAATTTAACTATTCTACAGGGTGTTTTGGCCGCATAATCGTTCTGTATTATTATTTTTATCTTTATTCAAAATTTCAAATTTTAGTTTTGCGTCAATTTTTTTTTGTTTTTTGGGATTATTATTTCTTCCCGTTTTTGGATTTTTGTTGTTCTTTGGTGAAATTTTTTAAAGTTTTGATTGTAATTTTTTTACTTTTAGATTCCGTCTCGAACCAATAATCCGCCACACAAAAGTAAAAGGTAGGAATTTTTTTTTTGAGTAAAGACAATCTAATTCAGAAAGACTATATAGGCTCTGTTCGTTTGCAGATTTTGGATTATAATTCTGAAAATATCTCAAAAACATAACTTTGAACTCTTCTCAAAATTCACTTCGTTTCACTATTCTGAAAAATATTTCCAAAATGAATTTCATAACTTCTATTCATTTTTAATTAATTAATTTTTTAATTTTTAATTTTTTTAAATATTCTTTTCTATAATTATCATAAAATGACTAGTATATTTTTTTTACTCGATCCCGGGATGCCGTGTGGCCGTAAAATAAAGTTTAAATAAGTGTTTTTATTACCATCTAGGAAGAGGGAATGAAAACATTGATTGGTGAATGATTCATCTGGTCAAGGAAAGAGAAGCAGTCAGATCTATCTTGAAAAGTAATATCAATATATTCTAATCACTTTAAACCCAAAATAGAATCAATTTTTCTTAAATAATTGGTTCCTCGTGTTGAAACTAAACAAATGAGACGGAAGCATACAACTTCATTTGCTCCACCAGTGCAAAGTTGTTACATGAGAAGTATGTGGAAATAAACAAAATCAAACAATATTATACAAAACATAATTACATAAGCATCGATTAATCTACAATACTCTATGACAGGCTACTGACACAAAATTTGCAATAGGCATATTCCACATTGAGTCCCTTGTACATTCCACACATGCCAGACTAAGTTATTACCTTCCAAGTGGAAGAGTTTCGGTCAAATTCTTCGTCAATGGTAAGAACTGAGAATACATAATAACACAATACGACGATTAAAAAGTGTAGAACTGAGAGTACGTAGTAAATCCATACTGTTTTGGTATTCAAAACCACATTTTAATGTAACCAAACAAACTAAAAAAAAATTAATGTAACCAAAAAAAAAATCAAATTAATGTAACCAAACAAACAAAACAAAGAAAGCCATTGAAAACCCCTTCCTCAATGTCTTGAAGAATCACCGACATATCGATCTCTGTAAAAGAGAGAACAGGCAAGTGGTCCTGGGGAATTATCCCATAGTTTGATCCCACAGTTTTAGTTTTGAACATTGGACCGAACATATGTTTTGGGTTTTTTAGCCCAAAACACGTTTTCAAAAAGGCGAACTGAACGGGGCCTATTAGGCCGAAACATCCCCCTATGTGATATATTCCATTTGTTTGTGCCCTTTTGTTACTGAATTTCTGAGGAATATTGATTTGTTGGAGTTCATGTGTAGAATATAGCATTGCACCATTGCTTTAATGTTCAAACCATAAGGATAAAAATCGCAGGGCCTTTCCTTATGTCTTTTGTTCTTACTGAATTATGGGGAATGTTTCTTTTAGCATTTGACTATTCATCAGTGCGATAAAGCTAAGAGGCGCTGAATTTTGAAAACGTTACAACCATTTAGTAGTATGGTTTGATCATTAGGTGATCGTAAGTTATAATACGATTGTAGCATGTACATTTAGTCCGTGTATTTATCCGTGAATGTTTGACTATTTGTCTCAGTATATGGGGCATCTTGTTTACATGAACTTTTTTCAATCTTGCATACTTGTAGGAACTTATTTAGCTCATCTTTCTAATTAATTATAAACAGTACTACCCTGTAGTTTTGGAACATTTATTTGGTTTACTATATTTCTTTTACCCTTGTGGCAGGTGTGGACACTGTCAGAAACTTGCCCCTGAGGTAATTAATTCTTTTTGAACCTACAAAGGAAATCTGTGCCAGTATTTGATAATGTTTGTGTGTTCTGCTGACCAAGTTGTTTCAAATGGTTTTATATGTAGTATGAGAAGGCTGCTTCGGTTTTGAGTAGTCATGACCCTCCTGTGATACTGGCGAAAGTTGATGCAAATGAAGAAGCAAACAAAGAACTGGCGAACAAATTTGAGATTCAGGGCTTCCCAACTATTAAGATATTTAGAAATGGAGGAGAGAACATCCAAGAATTTAAAGGCCAGCGTGAAGCTGATGGTATTGTAGCTTACTTGAAGAAAGAAACTGGTCCTGCTTCTGCTGAAATAAAAACGGTGGAAGATGTTAACAGTCTTATCGATGAATCAAAATTTTTTGTCGTAAGTCCTTCCTGGTTGTTCATCTTTCTTTTTCGGAGTTATTGCAACGAGTTAGATGTAGGTAGTACTGATTTATGCATTTATTTCTCTAGGTTGGAGTGTTTCCGAAATTCTCTGGGGAAGAATTCCAGAACTTCTCCGTGCTAGCTGAAAAGTTGCGGTCTGATTATGAATTTGGTCACACATTGGATGCCAAACTCCTTCCACGGGGTGAATCATCAGTTAACAGGCCAACCATTAGGTTACTTAAGCCATTTGATGAACTCTTCAATGATTTCCAGGTATCTTGGCTACCTGTCTCAATAATTTTGGTTCCTCTCTTGTTAGTTTGTTAAAATGATCGTAAAGTGAGTTTTTGTTCTCGCAGGATTTTCAGGTGGATGCTATGCAAAATTTTATTGAAGAAGCTAGTGTGCCTCTTGTAACTCTCTTCACCAAAGACCCGAGCAACCATCCGTTTCTCATGAAATTCTTCGAAAGTCCCAATGATAAGGTGCTCTCCTTTTTGCTTGTAACTAGTCAGGTTCTAGTTGATCTTCTGACGATGGTGTTTATCTTCTCTTATCATCAATTCGGTGAATGAGAAAGACGAAAAATAAATGAAGGGTTTGGGGATGTAAATAATATAACTAAATAGGTAGCTCATGCAGGGCTTTAGCGAAATTTCGAACTTACGGTGGATATAAGAAGCAACCTGGCAGAGAATGCTCATATTGTAATATTGATTTGAATTTTTTAAAAGATGGAATTTAAAGAGAGAACCCTCTAAAGCAACTAGAGCATAGGACTAAGAATTAAGTGCCCCTTAAAACAAGTACACTATGTTACTCAGTGTGTGTGTAATCAGACAGGATCCAATCAGGGATCCCGCACTTTGCTTAAAGTGCGGGAGTCACCGAATTCTCAACTTTCTCGATCAAATTTAGACGATCCAAACTGTTCAATGTGTTCAAAATGTGTTTTTAAGGGTCCACGCAAGGAATCATAAAAAAAATGACCGGAAGGGCTTGATCGGAGCAGTTTTTGATAAAACTGTACATATGAGATTTTTATTGAAAACTGCTTGGATCAAGCCCCTCATTTTTTTATGAACCATCGCGTGCACCCTTAAAAACACGTTTTAAACGCATTGAATGATTCGGATCGTCGAAATTTGATCAGGAAATGGGAGTCCCTGATTGTAGACAGGTGCGGGATCCCTGATTGGATCAGCCTGGTTAATATAAATAGAGAGAGATTCTGCTTGTTGCTGATGCAATTTATGTTAATGCATTCTATATTAAATTTACGAAGTCAGGGCTTCAAGCCTTACATGCTAACTGTCTGTTGAAAAACAAAGGCTATGTGTTCAGGGTTGAGCTCAACATATGCCCTAATATAGGTTTAGACCTCAGATTAAGTTGGTCAAACTAGCCCAGACTGGGCTACTGTACAAGCAAATTCTCAGGCTATAAGCATAAAAGTTAAAATGCAGCTTTAGTTGTCCTACTCCTGTAAAGTGAAGATCGGACTAAACTTACATGAAACTCCTTTTCTCCCACATGTTTTTCTCTTTATTTGCACCCCCTTCAGTTGAGAGAATCAAAGAGAAAAGGAAACAAAATGTGGGGTGGTGTTAGGCGTGAGTGAATTTGGATGGGTTTGGGATTTTATTTCATCAGGATGAGTTTTAATTGTTAAATTTGTTTCCAATCAACCAGATTGCCTGCTTTCCGAAGCAATTGAGGCTTCCACATCTTTCAGCAATCATTTTCCTTCGTTATCTTTTGGCCATCCAATATCTTTGAGACTCTTTATTTGTTGGGGTCTTCATGAGATGCGTAGCTGACAAATGGAATTTTTTTTGGCTAGTATCTATGTATTTCGAGTTTTTGTTGGAGTCTCTCTTGGTTTGGATGAGAAATTTTGAGGTTATAATACTTTCTGTTTGCAGAGTTTAATCTATTTGGTATTTGGCGAATTTTATGCTAGTTGTTCTTTTGGCTTTCTGCATGTTACAACTTTTGGCTCTGCCACTAGTAGCAAAGCCTTTCAGATCCATGTGCTTTGGGAATTGCATCTTCACATTCGTTACGGTGTGGTTGCCTAGTTCTCTAAAAGTCTTCTACAAAACATTTTAATGTGATACAATCATACAACTAGTGAGACAATGTCACGTATTTTTATTACTTGACCAACACAATTTTCGTAGTAATTATACTTTCTGATTTCTCAACTTTACTGATGCTATCATCTCCTATCTGCGGAACCGCCGTCTGGAAAATAATTGAAAATGAGTAGGTCATGCTTTTTTTCAACTTCACTGGCGAGCATCTTGATGCTTTCAAGTCAAAATTTAAGGATGTTGCTACGGCCTACAGAGGAAAGGGTGTAAGCTTTCTACTGGGCGACCTTGAGGCCAGTCAAGGTGTCCTACAGGTTTCTTTCTTTCCCAGTCATCTGTCATTAGCTATTATTGTATTTTTTACCTCTTATTCTCACACACTCAATTGTCGTTTTTATTTGGAGAAAGTATTATGGACTTAAGGGCGACGAGGCACCTCTTGGGTATATTCAGTGCAATGATGGCCAGAAATATCTTAAGACCAACTTGAATCCTGATCATATTGCACCTTGGTTGAAGGAATATATGGTGATGCTTCTGTTTCCTTTTCTCATTGATAATTTCCAATTATAGTGATTACTATGTTGAAATTCTTGCTCTAATTGCAAATCTAACCTGTTTCATATAAATGAACATCCTATGAAGTATTCATTTTTTCCACCTATGGTTGAAACAAATTCTTATCTTTGATGTTTTCTCTTTCTTGTTATTTAAGATAACTAAAACCTTTATCAATGAGGGCGCAGGATGGTAATTTGAAGCCCTTTGTAAAATCAGAGCCGATTCCAGAATTCAATAATGAACCTGTTAAGGTCGTCGTAGGTGACAGCCTCCAGGCCATGGTCTTCAACTCTGGAAACAATGGTGTGTACTTTTAGACCCAAATAGATTCCACGATTCCTATATGCATTTATGTTTGATCGTTCTTAGAGGAGGATGTACAATCTCTTCTGTTCTGCAGTTTTGCTAGAGTTCTATGCACCATGGTGTGGACACTGTCAGAAACTGGCTCCAATCTTGGATGAAGTTGCTGTGTCATATGCAAATGATCCAGATGTCATCATTGCAAAGCTGGTTAAATTCCTTTCCTACCAATCTCGCCATGCATCACTTATTTTTGTATCTGGCAATTCTTAAAATTTTATTCATGACTTCTCTTCTAACTGTTTAGTTATGACTCATGAATATGCTCCTTGAGTCCTTGTTTGTTATACCTTGGAACAAAAGGTGTTTATCTGGTAAAAATGGCACAACTCCAGGATCTTCCAAGAACTTCTTGAAACTCGGTACTTGTAAGGCATACGTGCTAGAAATTATTGAAATGCGTAATTGTCCCATTTTTAGCAGGAGGGTTCTCCACATCAAAACTGCTTTAAGTACTGTCCTTGTGAACATTAATCCATTTGGTTAGGAGGTTCCTAAAATCTGTCAAGCAATAATCTATACGTTTCCCCTCTGATACCTAAAGTTTAGTACAATGACCATATTTTGTTCATCGTGTAATTGCATGCCCTATCTTTATTTTTACCTGCTGCTTTTGTTTATTTGCTTGTGTCATTCTAATGTATCTATCTACATTTTTTTTTTTAGGATGCAACTGCAAATGATTTTCCAAACGATACCTTCGATGTTAAAGGGTTCCCTACTTTGTACTTCAAAACTGCTGGCGGTAACATGTTGCAATATGATGGGGACCGAACAAAGGAGGATATCATTGACTTTATTCAAAATAATAGGGATAAAACTACTGAACCAAGCTCAGTTGAATCTGCTTCAGAGAAAGATGAGCTATAAGGAAGGTGACTATCATTCTTCATTTGTTTGTTGTTTGTGTCTCGTGAATCGCTGTTCTGCTTATTTTGAAGGAAACTGCTAAACGCACTGCCTAAATATCTGAAGTGATAACCCTTAATCGTACAGGGTGAGCCCTTCTTATGGACTGATGATACAGCCCCGGAAGGGTGTGGATTTAGCAATTTCATATGGCAGGGCAAAACAGTATTTAAGGCTGAAACTTTGTAGAGTTCAGTACTAACAATCCACCACCGACCTAGAAAGATAATGTTAAAATGAAAAACGCGGCAATGCTTTTGGCATTAACAAATTTTTGTTAATTTTAACAAGTGATGTTCTGATGTTTAGCCATCTCTATTATACGGCTTGGCTTTGCTCTCTCTATGTAGGGGTTGACCTAAAACGTATTACACTATGTTAGTATTTCTGCCATACCAGAATGCATATCTAGTGCGTTAAAGCTTTGCCGGAAGCAAGCAAGACATTGGTTTGACAATATTAGCCTAGTTCACAGGTTTACCTAGGATTTCAATGGTATTCCGCATATGAGACTTTAGCTGGGAATTCATAGTGAGCTTTTCCCTATTGTTTCTCCGTGTTCATACCATGCTTTGTTTTACTGTTTGCCACTGGGCATGACAAAGGTGGAGTTGATTATTCCCAACCAAAAAAGAGAGGAGATTTTTTGATGAAGTGGGAGCAAATGTAGAGAAAAAGAACAAGTGTATGATCTTGCTCTGCCTTTTCCTTCATCAACTTGACTCTCTCGGCTCTGTACTAGTGATTGACATTACTGGTCCATGACATAATCAACGGTGAAAGAATATCGTTGATATATATTTTTTCCCTTTATTTAATCAAGAAAATCATGTTTCTTTGTTGCGTTGACTATAAGTTGATGAACACAAAATTTGAGGTGTCCCTTTATTTAATCAAGAGAATCCTGTTACTTTGTTGCGTTGGGTATAAGTTGATGAACGCAAAATTTGAGGTGTAAAGTCCACGATCTGTTTTTGCTTTCGTGTTAGCAAGTCGCGAGTGGTTTGGGACTCGTTTTTTCAAGTCAAAGTTTTTGCTTTTGTGTTTGCAGGTCGCGAGTGCTTTGGGACTCTTTTTTCACAACAAAGAAGAACTTCATCGATACTAAAAGAGTCATTAGCAGGGCGGATGAGCATTAACATTGCCAACAAGCCCTTTTGAGTCGGTTTTTTTTGCAGTTTCTTCAGTAGGAATAAAATGAAACTTTTCCAGTTGTATTGTTAGTGCTTGCACTCTCACTCTCTCTCTCTCTCTCTCTCTCTCTCTCTCTCTCTCTCTCTCTCTCTCTCTCTCTCTCTCTCTCTCTCTCTCCTCCATGTATTTTCAGGTCAAAAAACCTGAAGACACAATTGCACACGCACACGTGTACACACTCGCACACTTTTTTCTTTTTTTTTTTGGTAAATATCCTTCCCAATACAGGAAGAAAACACAAGGCACAAAGCCTCAGGCACATCCCCCCATATTAAGACTCCAAAAAAACCACATAAAAAGGAAGAAAGAAAAACACAGCCTCTCAGCCAACAGGAAAACAAAACTAACTAATAACCCCTACTTAGAATTAGGGATGGCCATCTCGGCCAACCCGTCTCCTCCCCATATGGGTAGAAGATTCAGGGATTTTTCGGGGATCGGGTAGGGTATGGAGATTTTTTGAAAAAAAATTTGGGGATCGGGTAGGGGATGGTATAGTAGGTCCGCTCCCCGATCCCCGCCCCTCCTCGTTCCCCTCCCTGCATCCCCGATCACATATATAGGTATATTCTACTATAAGTTTATCAATTTTTTAATTTTTTTTCCGGTTAAGCTTATAAGTTATAATTTATAACTTGTAAAAGTTAGGGTTACCCCATCTCAACTCTTCCATAGCGGCCCCTGTCTCATATCTCATATCTCAACTCTCAAGGACCAATACTTTTGAGTGAAATTTTAATCTACCTAGAAACCAAAAACAAAACAAAAAAGAAAAGAACAAGAACAATAGTAGCACTTTTGAGTTTGGGAACCACTTTTGTCATTAGTTTTGGATTTTAATACAACTTTGGTATTCACTTGAAAAATTTGAGTGAATTTTTGGATTCCTGATTCTCCGTGGGGATCCCCATTCTCTGCACTGGGGCAGGGATGGAGGTTAAAAAAAATCACCAACGGAGATTGGGGAGGGGATGAGGATTGATATGGGTTTGGGGATTGGGGTTGGAGGTAGTGGTATCCACCCCTACCCTCCTCATGCCCATCCCTACTTAGAATTCATCTCCTTTTATATCAGCTAGAATGCCGAGGGATATATTCCAAAATCCACATAGATTTCTGTTCTACATAGAATTAGGCATAGTCTTCCAATAGTTAGTTCACTCTAGCACTAAGATTAGCTAGCCCTATTTTGTCTCTTTTATTTGATAAAAGATTTGCTGACCCTATGAAGGCAGTTATGAATGCAGTTATTGGAGGTATTCTGTCTAATTTAATAAATGGAGTTATTTGGTCTAACATAAAATCAAAATTTTCTTTATCTCCATTAATGATCCGAACCTAGAAGATACAGTTCGAATGAGAATTAAGACCAGAGGAATTGATATGAAATCAAATTCCAATGATCTGGCAATTCAATGGAGAACAATCCATGAGTTAACAAAATTTCCAGAGACATTTATGAAACCTGTAGATAAACATATGGGAAATTTTTTAGCCACAAATTCTATTATTCAACCTAGGTTAATGAATTAGACAGAACTAGAAATTCCTAGGAACTGGCTACTTATTTTTAAAAATACAAAATCAATGCTAGTAATGTCTGGCAAAAAGATTTCCATGGTTCATAAAGACTCAAGAGGATCTATTACTATAAAAAAAACTCTGCAAGTTCATATTATGCTTGGTACTTCTCATAAAAATAAGTAGAAGGAACATATTCAAACTGCACAGATTCATCATTTTTAAACAAATAATGATGAAATTATTTTTTCTCCTAGTCAAGGTAAAAAAAGATATACCTATGTTATGTGTACTTTTAATTTTTTGGGATATAAACCATATACCTTAAATGTTTTGATAGATATAGGAGCTAGTAATTGTACCTGTAAATGGAACGCAATTTCAAAAGAAAAATGGGTATTAATGAAGCACCCAATTTTAGTTACAGGAATTGATGGAGGTAATATTGAAATACAATTTAATGCAAAAAAAAACATATCTATTTGGATGGGAGATACTAAATTTATTATTCCAAAAATTATATGTTTTCCCTATATGCATGGTGATATTTTATCAGGCAATAATTTTATTTATCAATATTTCCCTATTCATATCTATGAAAAAGAATTAGCACTAACTGTAAAAAAAAAATATTAGTACGTATTCCTTTGCTAGAACAGCATAAATACTTATGTAATAGAGATTTTGTACTTGTTCCAAGAGGAGAATGACTCCTATAATCAAGCTATTGATAAATCACATCGGTTATATAAAGTTTTAGAAGAAAAGTTTAGTGAGGATCCTTTGAAATTATGGTCACCAAGCCCTTGCTACTGTAGTTTAAAACTAAGAAACCCTAACGTAATAGTTAGAATAAAACCTATGATTTATACCAGACAGGATATAGATGAGTTTGATATACGGATAAAAGAACTTCTAAATAAGAAGTTAATTGAGGAAACTACTAGCCCACACTCTAGTCCAGCTTTTATGGTAAGAAATCATGCTGAGATTAAGAGAGGAAAGGCCCGTATGGTAGTTAACTATAAAAGACTAAATGAGTATTTAGTCTTCGATGGTTATTTCATACCTCGTAAAGATATTTTGATTTTCTTAACTAAAGGATTAAAAAGTTTTTAATAAATTCAATTGTAAAAGTGGTTTTTGGCAAATTCAATTCAGTGAGGATTCAAAACTATTAGCAGCTTTTAGTACTCCTAGAGAACATTACCATTGGAATGTAATGCCATTTGTATTAAATATAATACCACAAGTTTATCAGAGATGGATGGATAGTATTTTCAAAGATCTTAAGATTTTTGTGTGGTCTATATTGATGATATATTGATTTTTTCCAAAACCCGGGAGGATCATAAAAAGCATTTAAGAATATTTTATGAAAAATTTCCAAAACATGAAATTATTTTATCTCTAAACAAGACTGATCTTGAAAGAGAATCAATCGAATTTGTGGGAGTAGTTTTAGACCA
The DNA here is from genome assembly GCA_036023075.1 of Gaultheria prostrata. NCBI lineage: Eukaryota > Viridiplantae > Streptophyta > Magnoliopsida > Ericales > Ericaceae > Gaultheria > Gaultheria prostrata. The sequence continues at coordinate 1,630 of JAXBDA010008379.1, read as the reverse complement.
AAAAGGTTTAAAATTGCAAGAGCATATTCTTTCAAAAGTTAGAGATTTCCCAGATGTATTAGAAAACCAGGCTCAATTACAAAGTCATTTGTGAATTCTAAATTATGGAAGAAATTTTATTAAAAATCTTTCGAAAATCGAAACTCCTTTGTTAGTCAAATTAAGGAAAAATATCGATTTTACATGGGAAAAAGAAGATATTATGTTGATTAGACAACTCAAAGAAAGTATTACTAAATTTCCTAATGTTTATTTACCTAAAGAGGGTGAGAAACTTATTTTGGAAACAGATGTTTCTGATACATATTGGGGTTGTTTATTAAAAGCAATATTATCTTTTTTCTGGAAGGAAGAGACACTCCCACTAACTGAAAATAAGATAAGAGGTAAAAAAGTTCCTACCTCAAAAACCCTTCAAAAAGGAGAATTGATTTGTGGCTATAATTCCTGTACTTTGAAGCCCAACCAACAAAAATATATCATTTAAAAAAAAGAATTATTAGATATAAAATTATCATTATAAAGGTTCAAGATTTATCTTGCACCAGAAGACTTTATTGTTAGAACAGACAATGAATTTGTAAGAGATTTTTTTATTAATAAAAAATCTATTGATCCAGGCCAATGATTAAGTTGGTATAATAAAATTGCAGAATATACATTTGAGGTAGAACAACTTAAAGAAGCCAATAATTTTATTACTGATTTTTTAAGTAGACATTTTTATACTTGCAGGGAAACATAGCCTCAACAGCTATGACAGATAGAGACAAACAGCCGGTACAAGGAGATTGGGTAACAATTGCCAAAAAGGCACAACCCAAATAAGAAAAAGCTTATGTAGTTTTTGCTGGATTCGAATCAGGGATCTACAAAACTTGGGAAGAATGTCATCCGCAGGTGAATAATTTCTTTGGAGCTTGTTATCGAAGTTACGATAGCATAACAAAAGTTAGAAGAGCTTGGTATAGTAGACCACCAATGGTCTCTGCACCACCAATGGACTTTACACCACCGATGGTGATCTCTCCAATCAGACCAATTGGATTTCCCATTAATATCATTATGGAACCAGAAATAAAAGATTTCTATAACCCAGGGATTCCAAGCCCTGTATACGATCATCTGAATGCAGTATGGAAAAACCATATTTCTGGAGTCAAGGCAAAATTCCGCCAAAGCATGGCATGATTAGCGGATGAATTAGCTAAACAAGCAGATAAGCTATGTGACGCCCCAAATTTCTTAAACATAATTCAGATACCCAAGTCCACGTGGCAAGTCAAAATGCCCACGGTCAAAGTTTGATACATTCTCCCAAGTCAAAATGAAACATGAATAGTCAACCGGGTACCCGTACCCATGAAGTAAATACATCAGTTTAAAATCGATACATGCCCGAGTCAAATGAATTTAATGAATAGAGTTACAAAATCATCTCATACAAAAATATGAGTTTAAAGATGATTCGGTAACTTCTCCATGCTAGCTCTCAAAAAAAAAATGCATGCACACACTCCATGCACTCCAAATCATGCTCCGTGTTGTGTACCTGAAATGATTAGGGTGAGCTCACTAGCCCAGTAGAGAAAAATCTACTAAAACTAAATATAATGAAGTACAAGGGTGT
>JAXBDA010008378.1:0-14948 GCA_036023075.1 Gaultheria prostrata | reverse complement strand
GTGTCTCCCCATAAAAAATCCCGATTAATTCGGTCAATTTTATCACAGATATTAGTAGGAATTTTCATCGTTTGCATAGTATAACAAGGAATGGTGGAAGATGATGATTGGATGAGAGTGGCCCTACCTGCTAGCGTGAGGGTATTGGATTTCCACCCAGCAAGTCTATTTTGGACTTTTTCGATTAAATGTTTGAAGTGTTCCTTACTAGCACGTTTGTGCAGGAGGGGCACTCCAAGATACTTTCCAAGGTCAGCTGTGAGAGCTATACCACAAAAGTTACTCAAGCGTCTAGCCCTGGCCCGAGATATGTTGGGGGAGACAAAGAGTTTAGATTTCATGAGATTAACCGTTTGTCCAGAAAGAGTGCTAAACTCGTTAAGGACTTCCATTATGGCCTTACAGCTAGAAATGGTGGCTTGACTAAAAAGGATCAAGTCATCAGCGAAGAAAAGGTGAGTGAGGGCTTCAGCATCTTTAGCCGCTTTCAATCCTTTCCATTTACCCGTCATGCATTTATTATCAATAAGGATTGAGAGTCTTTCCATACAGAGGACGAACAGATAAGGGGATAAAGGGTCTCCTTGCCTTAAACCACGGCCAGGGGAGAAGTCCTCTAACGTCTCTCCATTCCAGAGGATGGAAGTAGTCACGTTAGTGACACAACTCATAATAAGAGCAGTCCAGGAGGGGTTTAGATTAAAAAATATCAAAGTATCCATGAGAAACTTCCATGAGACTTTGTCGTAGGCCTTTTCAAGATCAATTTTGAGTAAGAGACCACCCTTCTTGCCTTTCTTGCTTCTAAGGGTATGAAGGATCTCTTGGGTAATAATGATATTATCATTGGTAGTACGGCCCGGTATGAAGCTACTTTGAAAAGGACTAACTATCTTGTTAAGGAGAGGTCTAAGTCTCGCAACAATGATCTTAGTTATTATCTTATAGCGAACATTACAAAGACTTATGGGGCGGAACATCTTAACATTTTCAGGGTTATCAACTTTGGGGATAAGGGCGATAAGAGTTTTATTAGCCTCATCAGGAATGTTACTTTGGCCAAAGCACTTTTTAACAAAATCGCACACATCTTGCCCCACAATATTCCAGTACCTGTGATAGAATATGGCTTGAAGACCATCAGGTCCGGGGGCTTTGTAAGGGGCTATGTTCTTAACCATACTCCAAATTTCAGAATCGGTGACAGGCATATTTAGGATCTCATTATCCTCATTAGACAGAGAACTATGCGAATTAGCAAGAATATAAGTGCCTTGGGTGTCATTTTGATTACTAAAAAGATCTTTAAAATAATTTTGCACCATGTCTTTTATCATATCCGGATTATCAATCCAAATGTTGTTATTATCTTTAAGCATAGAGATTCTGGATTTACGTCTCTTAATGATGGTGGATAGGTGAAAATATCTCGTATTTCTTTCACCTAAAACAATCCATTTAGAACGAGATTTTTGAAACCAAAGAACCTCCTCTTGAGCAAGGATGTTATTATACTCCCGAACTAGGTCTTTTTCAAGAAAAATGAGGTTATGGGAGAAATTGGAGCTTTGGTATAAATGCAATTGACTATGAATAGAATCTCGATATATGCACATCGAAACTCTTATAGAGTCATCGTATTTGTGCCAGATATGTTACGAATACGTCAATATGTGTAATGCGTCACGTGACATGTCCATTAGATTTTTATGATAATTTTATAAGATTAAGGCGCACCTGAAAAACTACTGAGGCACAAGAGACAGAAGGGGATCGACACACAATATAAGGTCACGCATAGTGGCTATTATTTATTTTTTTAAAATTTGTGAGTACATATTTATTGCTTAGAGTGTTGCGCTAAAACTAGTACATAAAATGAATGATATGTGTAGCAATATATATAGGCACACACATTAGTCAATAGAATTTCCGTAGAAGCCCTCATTTGTTCAATAGAAACCAGCACATAAAAATACCAATAGAAAAATTTGTAGCTTCTCCTGCCGTTTGTTCTTATTTTGTAAGAATTGTCGTACTCGTGATCTGTGTCTATGTTCGTGCTACGTACGTAGCAAATAACTATATTCAAGGGTCATGGATGCAAGAAAAATACTAAACATACTGCTAGGCCCTAAACAATTAATGTAGTATGAAATATCGCGTCTCCGAGTATGAAATATCACATGGGGCGTAATAACTTATATATGATACTTTTTATAACGCAAAATGTTCCAATCAATTTGTATGCACGTCAACAATCTTTGAGATGCCAATCACATCGTTGAACCCATTTGCGTAACAATGAATGATGGTTAACACAATGGTAACATATTTGACCAGACGGTGCTAATTTATGGCATTGTTGACAACAAATGAATGTGCTCGCTAATTAATTACCATCTCCGTTCTGAAAGATTTTTCGGCCTGTAAAACGAGAATTTTAAAATATTACATTTACGTTCTCGTTTTGCGGACCCAACTTTTTTTTAAGGAGGAGAGCGTAATATATAATTTTACCAAAAAATTTTTAGGACCGAGAGACATCGAAAACAAAAAGATTTATTAATATTGGAAGCGTGTACGTGGATGCATTTTATCGAAAAGATTCTAGGCAAAGAAACAGATATCATCGAAAAGATTACATGGATGCATCAACTTCATGTCTGGTTTCACGTGGATATATTGCTTAGTCATTTCATTTTTCGTAACAATTATTTTGTCTTTTCAATTTCCATGTTTGGCCATTTCTCGAATCTGCACACCCTAACATGGCGCATGCATGTCATATCTCACTCTCTGGAAAAGATTTTGGGTACCAGGTGGGTACCACGTGGCCGAGCCTACATAATATCAGAACGCTGCATCTGGGTCGTCCAAAAGTGTATTGGACGGCCCAAATCAAAATCCTCTCTCTCCTCCTCTCTCTCTCTCCCCTTTCTCTCTCCTATTTCTCTCTCCAAATTTGGACTGTTCAAAACCGAAATGGACGATCGGATGTGCGCACGTGGGTACCACATTGTACCCGCCCGACACTGAAAACTCGTTCCCCTCTCTGGTAGAGTGTGTTGCCAATTTTACCAAATACTCTCGCGCAAAGTTTCATGTGATTTTTTATGGGACTCATGTAAGATAATCTGGACCTTTGAAAACATTTTGAACAATTCAAATTGTGCACTACAACCCTGTAGGGCACCTCCGCCCTATAGGATCCCCAATTCCTTTTGTATGTGACATAAAATGATTATAATTTTGTTTGACCATCTGAATTGTTCATTTTAATAGCTTTGATATCTTTATTTTACCACCTATCCGGAAAAAAACATATACATCAACTATAATGCGTATAGTGGCGTTGGACAAAATATGCTCAAGAAAAAGCCACAGTACACCAAAAAGCTTTTAACCAAAACGAAAAAGTTAATGAATATTACTTGCGATATCAACACAATAACAACAATAATAGAACTCATCTAGTCCTCAATTACTGAAGGTAAGAACGGGGATGATTGGGAATAGACCTAACATTTGACAATATACACAAAGTGGCTGCTCTCCGTATACCACTGAAACAATGACCCCTCAAACCTCCAAAAACCAAGAGCTACAGAGACGTTTTGCTGCAGAATTATGACCCCAAATCAAAGCCAAAAAGCATCAGGGAGGACAGACGTAGAGACCCAAATCAATTTATGTGCTCATTATCATGCTTTCTTCATTAATGATCGACAGCATCTCACTATTGAGCATAAAATAAAACAAGAAGTAATTTATGCATTAAATAAAATTTAATGTAGTGAAAAAATCAATAGAAGACGTGGCGAACTTGCCTGCTTTTTGTTATTTCAAAGGTGACGACGATGATGATAATCTTAAATATTTCGCATATATAAGTAATATTTACATAAGTCATAAGTGAGATCATCGGTACAATATCTTAATTTGGTTGATTTTAGGCTACAACAGAAGTTGACTTCTGACAACAACAGGGTAATTTTTCCGATAGTTTTTCGGGATTCTTAGCATTTTCCGACTTCCAAAGATAACGGTCTGCGAAAATGGAAGGCTAATATCAGCTGTTAGAAAATGGACGGGGTTGATTGGGTCAAGGGAGAAAGGGGCATTGGCTTTTCGAGTGAATGAACAGACACTGTACACTCTCTCTCTCTCTCCATCTCTAATTGCATGTGTGCTTGTGTTTTGCTCACTCTGCTAATTTAATTATTTATGCAGAAGATTTTGCATAAAAAAAGTCAGCAGAGATACAGTTATATTGATAAAAATCAAATATGAATTGGTGACGGTGTGAGAAAATTAATGTGATAGCATAACAAGAATAAAAAAAAAGGATTTAGACAGAGAATATGTGACAGAGGGTCTCTATTGTAAAGTTGTCATGAGTTTTTTATTTTTAAAAAATAATATTTTGACCCGAAATTACCGATCATGCAAATATTTGATGGTCTCAAATCTCGAGGGGGTTTTTTTTAGCCGTAAATTTAAGCTCGAGATAATAAATCCGTTATATTTTGATGACTTATGACAAATCTGAGAGCTAGTCATTTTTAAAATTTGTCATTAATTTTTAAGAGCTCACTTTGTCGTAAAATTAGATTATTGCCGGTCTTTAAAAACGTAGTCAAACGTTGAGTTGGCAATTTAAAGGGTTTTTAAAGAGAAAGAAAATTGGTCTGATTTGGCAAATAAACATAAACATGTTTTTTGGTTTTTTGGTTTATGTAGCAATAAACCATAAACTCATTTGGTTTCAAATAGTGGTTTATTCCACTTCTTCTTCCATCTTGACCGTCGATTCACACACATGTGTCACCAAAAAACCACCACATGTTTATTTGCTAAAGGGGTGTGGTTTATTGGCCCCAAATAAACCAAAAAACATGTTTATGTTTATTTGCCAAATCAGGCTAAAACTTGTACAGTCAGTTCCAACGGAGTCATTTTGGTGACATAGCTCTTCATAAAAACTCGGGCCCGTATCTTTTATTGACCAAACGGTATTTTTGATATTTACGGTTTTAGCACTAGTCTGTATATAATAACCTGAAAACAAGTCTTTCTTCTAACTAGTAAATGAACTAAACGGTATTCTTAGAAAAAAAAGTGTCCGTCTTTTGACATTACGTGGAAAACAAAAAATTTAACGCCCTGTTTGGTAGAGAGAGATGTATATGATCCTCTCAAACGGTATATATTCTTAACCCTCTTTGCTGATCCTCTCAGAGATGCTCTAAGCTCACCAAAATCTTGACCATTTTGTGTTTTTGTATGGGGCCCATTTGATGTGGCTGAAAGATTAAGCTTGCTGGCTACACTAAATTAAGGGCTCTGCTAAGCGCAATGCTCTGCAGATCCTACCGAGCACATTTTGGCAGTCCAAACGTGTTTTGGAAGATCCAAATTTGAGGGGGGTTAAAATGCCCAAAACATTCTTCGACACCTATCAAATCTAGACCGTTCAAAACACATTTAGACCGCCGAGATGTACTCGGCAGGGCTTGCGGAGCGTTGTGCTCAGCAGGGTCCCTCAATTGTACAGAAAGATTTCAACTGCAAAATTCAAGAGTCAGCCCTTCACCTACCCAAGAAAAATTAATTAAAAGAGAAAACAGCTAAAAATAAAATAAAATAAAAAAGAAGATCCCTTCAATTAATAAAGGCATAAAAAATGCGAACGTATCTCCTAAAGGTGATAAATTATTTTCAGTTGACTTAAAAATGATCCCAAATCAAGTTCTTTGTCGGGCAATAATTAGTGGCAATGGCGGCTGGAATCTAATTTGTCTGAAACACAATTGCCCAAGTGGTGAGACTGCTGGTAATCTCATCCTCTTTCTTTAATTATTACAAACCACTAATTAAAAAGGAAAAATACAAGTACCCAAAGATTTTACCCTGAATATTTCCCATAAAGTGAAATTAGTGACTCAGATTCACTTTCTAAGTAATATTCTGAGTCAAAATTCTGGGTATATAGCAGTACTACTGATTAAAAAGTAAAATGCTTTCGTATTTCCATCCCAACATCACTTAAATTAACCAAACTACAATTAGTACGCCCCGTTCCGCAAAGGCTTCTTCTTCTTCTTCTACTTTTTTATTTTTTTTTGCTTTTTTTGTAGATGTATTGTGAGAGAATAACATATTTTGATATTCGAAAAAAACTGGCTTAAAAATAAGTTACCTTAGTGGAATGTGGCATTCACTTCCATTTTTTACCGACTTTGTTTGATGGGAAATACTTTGAAGACGTGTGCCCGAGCATCTGTATTTCTGATACTGCTCTTGTTTCAAATGCTTTATTTTAGACGAGAGAAATCCAACTCTATTTACAACATTTTCATAAAATTATCAGTTACCGAAAGTTGTGCAGTTCAACAAAATGGCATATAGCTACATTTTTTTGTTACAAAAATGAAATTTGTGGGTTTTTTTTTTTTTAAATGGAGGTCCAGATTGTAGCGTCTCATTCGGTCTATAAAAAAATTGCATAAAATATTCGGTTTGTTAATTTGTCTGTCATTACTCTTTTTCTTAGGCCGAAAAAACCCTTATCGGAGAGTAGGTAGATGGTGGTAATTAAGTTGATTAGTGTAGTAGTTGATGATCCAGTTGAGGGGAAAGGGGTAGCTGAGAATTTTGACTAAGGGAGCTTATTGGATTTTTACGGCTTTTTATGTGATGTATTATGAGAGGATAATTGCCTCGATTTTCATAATAAACTGGCTTCTTTTAGTTAGTGGAATGGAGCCCGAGAGTGAGTGAGCTCAATTAGTCTATCATTTGCTTCTGTTCTTTCTATTTTAATTAGGTTAACCATGAAAATTGAGCAACTAATCATCCAGAGGTAACGTGCATCCACCAACCCATTCACTTGGACCCACTCATTTGCTTGGTCAAGTAAAAATTTACTTGGCCATCCATCCGGACATGTTTACTGAAAGTAAAATCTTCCAAAAGACAATTTACATTAACACATGTGAATGATTAGTACATTAATTAGTACCTTTAGTCTAGCCCAAACAGGGCCCAAGGACCAATGTGTCCTAACCCTGAACAATTTTTTCTTTGTCAATCTACTTTCCTCCCAACTTGAGAAAGCACTTCATTTAACCATTACTGTATTGTATAGTTGATAAGCTGATGTAACTTGTCACTCGCAATTGAATAAATTCGTCGAGATGCACATAAGTTGATCCGGACACCTGGTTATCTAACAAAATGAATAAACTGATCATGTAGTTTAAGGGAGACTTTTGAGGGTCCAAGATACCGAATGAAAGACTAATTAAAGTTTAAACTTTGTCCCACTTTTAAATCCGGTCTCACCGCGTGTAGATGTTGTTAGGAGTATGTTTAGCCCCAATAAAGGCTTATGGAGACTTGAAATTAGGCATTGTCTAACCAAGAACCAAGTCCAAGTTTCCAACCACTAAACCAACCACCCATTAATGTAAAATGCTCTTTCTTCCCAACCTAGTCCCGTGTTTGTTGCACAAGCATAGTAATACTGAGATAAGGGCATCTGATTATCATAATAGATGTTTTTGCTTGCAAAATGTTATTACACCCCCAAAATACACATAAGGGACCGCGCGATTGTTTTTTGTTTTTGGGTGTGTCTCTAGCATACCTGTTTTGTTTTTTCCAAGCATCTTCATAGCACTAGAAGTGCCCATGGTCCACAGAGTACAAAAGCACTCTCCTTTTAGGTGGATGGTAGACTGGCATGAAGGTTGTTGAAGTGAGAATCATATGTTCTGTGAATCTGGTATCAAATTTTACATTTCTCTGTTTGGTTGAAAAAGGCTAGAGGGAATAGAGATTCCTTTTGAAGACATTGATCATCTAATTGACAACCAAAGATTCCACATCATGGAACAGCAGTTGTTGCGATTCTTTATCAAGAAGAAAGTAGAGAGATTATCAAAAGAAAAACAAATGGCATTGGTACCCAGAAACCCAAAACGCGAAATAGTAAACAATCTGCAAACCAACTTAAACAGAAACGCCTCACGTGCAACCTCACAAATGAATGAAACAAACAACAAAACAAAAAATAAGAATCAAACAAACCTCGGTATCTCAGTTTTTCCCCCATGCTTCTTTCAAATTGCCGTGTCTAGATCTCAGTGTCAAACAAACGTATCGTCAAGTCAGAAACCACTCTACGAGCAAATGGAATGTAACTCAAACTATACCTGAAACACAACAAAAGTGGTTGCATGAGCAAGATGGACGGAATTTGCCATCGTAAGAAAGCTCTGATACAAGGAACTTCCATATAGAGAATTGGTTAAACAGTATACGCGAACTTTCGATTAGGTAAAGAAGAGTGCACAGAAAATGACAAAAACAAATGAACAAAAATGTCCTGAGTTTGCATAAGTATTAGGGAAGGAAGAGTGCCTGAATAAGCAAGCGAGAACTATGCATGACAAAAGCACTCACCAAATGAGGGCGCAAATCTCGCATATAATGGCTAGTAGTGTCAAAATCTTACTATGGATCTGCAAGACAACAGATATGTGTCCAAAAGAGTTACTATAAGCATTGTGCAAGAGCTGATTCTATTTGAAATCCTATTGAACATCCAAAATTGCAGGACACAAGTCTAACGAACTAGGCCATGAGTAGAGAAGGTGCAAATAAACAAATGGTTTCTGTTCTTTGCGATTTTGAGCCGTTTCAATTCTTTTGTTCTTCTGCATTCTGTATTTGACATTTTTGGATTATTACATTTCCTCTAGAACTCAGCCAAGGGGATATTGACGTGGAGAAATAAAGCATAACAATCCAGAAGAAAAATGCAGAAAATGTGATTGGCTAGGATAACTTTGTACCATTCACTCTCAATAGTCACAAACTCACATTACGTCTCCTTGAAGAAATGAAGACAATGCAAATGAACTTTTGTTCAGTCAAGATCACAGACTTACCCAAAGAGCACAGATGAGAGCTAAGACAACGCACCCAATGTAAATAGCTGTTGCATAAATGCGGACGGGGTCAAGCATCATTCTTACTTGTTGCCCAGGTCCAATGAGGAATGCTGTGCTGCCACACAGTTTCAAAGTTTAAACTCCGAAGAAATAACAATTAAAGAAAGTTAAATACTCAGTTGTTGAGACAAATATGGAGTTATCAGACTTCCATTAAGGATTAACCAAGAAATCCACCAAAAGCAGGTTTGTAATTCAGCCAAGGCACGCGTCCAAGTATAAAACGTTAAATGAACAAAACATGTTGGGGCCAATAAGCTTAGTAGCTTCCTTCCAACAGCCATCATGTGGCCAAAGTTGACAAGAACATTTGATGGGTTTTATGCTTATTAACATACCTTCCAACAGCCAGCATGTTCCCAAAGGTGAATAATAATGCAAACTTGATGGGTTTGGCAAAGACAATCAACGACTGCAAAATACCCAAGATAGAAGAAATGTCAAGTGGCACCAATAGAAAATCATATCTAGAACATGGCTTTCAGCAACAGTAAGACAATCTTTACTTCAACATATGACTTACATGAATTATGTAATACATATTTGCCCAAATTTGAGCAAAGATTGGCAACTAAAAAGAAACAGAAAACATTTCTTGCTAAAGTAAAGATTGGTTAGCTCTTTCTCTTCTTTCAAGGCAACTAGATGCAACAATAGGAAGGATCTATGGGGTTACTGTGAAATGGCAGGGGAGGGAAGAACTAAATTGTAGAAATTGACTAAACCTATAGCCCTAGAGTCCTATACACAGTGAAACCGAGAAAAAAGGATTCACGCTCCCCACCCAAACTGATTGGAACACGGGACTTAGCTTGGTTTGTGTGTGTGTGTGTGTGTGTGTGTGTGTGTGTGTGAGAGAGAGAGAGAGAGAGAGAGAGAGAGAGAGAGAGAGAGAGAGAGAGAGACGTCTTGTAAGATATTACATTGCGAAATTTGACCAATAGCTTACTTGGTAACTTGCTAAATTTCTTCTGCAACAAATTTAACTAGCATCTGAAATAGAGACGTCTTGTAAGATATTACATTGCGAAATTTGACCAATAGCTTACTTGGTAACTTGCTAAATTTCTTCTGCAACAAATTTAACTAGCATCTGAAATAACAAAAGTGGCATACAGATAATGTGACATCCTGCAAAAAGCGGGGAAAAAAGTGCCCGACTTCTTCAGACATGTAAAACTGGAAACAATATCTAAAATCTGTACTCGTTTCGTGTAGAGAATCTGTCCCTTAATTAGCTTTGCCCTTCATCCCCTCAAAGCCTTGCAATATGACCTTAAAGGAGATAACGGGAATAGGGAATCTGAAGCGCAAAGGTAGACACCTATAAATACTTTGTGATGATCTCACGAGGAAATGTGACATAAACAGTTTGGGGCACACTTCCAGAAAGTCTATAACCATGGAACTGTTGTGGTTACCACATTGAAGGTGATCACTACAAACTGTTGCAGGAACAGGAATTTGGGCAATTCCACACATCTCAAGTAGATAAAGTGGCAACTTCTGTTATCAGTCTCAGTAAAAGTAGCTATGGAGAAAGAGACTTTGCAGCATGAAGGACCGAGGACAAACACAAAACTCTTTATCGACATTTGGTCTAAAAAGCCAACAATCACAGATAACTAACTTGGAAGGGAAAAAAATCAATCAGTGTTAGCTGGTAGACCAACAACTCGCGCTCTAATACACAAAGCAGAACATGCTACAGCTTCTTAATTTCTCTGCACTGACAGAAATTAATTGGTAGCTAAATAAGCTTCCATGAACTTTGCACAAATATGTTGCTCCACGAAAGTATAATGCCAGATAAAATTGAAATCTTGGAAGTTGGAACAAATGTGTACCTCCTCATTGTTTTAGATCGTCCCCATGTCATTATTTTTCCTGTACTTTATGTATTTTGTAGCTACACATGCATTAATCAAAACAATGACGTTATCAAAACGTTGGCAACCTGTTTTTGACAATTTACACAATCTCACTGCTTTTGATTGCTGTTTTGCATCAGATCTGACTAAAAGGGTAAAACTCGGTGATTGCCCCATCACTTACACAGTAACACAGTATGTGGGGTACAATCACAACCAAAGAAAATGTCGGTCGGTTCCGCACTTCATGTCTAATTCCAAGAGCATAAGCAGTCTAAATCTTCCTTGTGTAGTATGAATTACGGTTTTAGCACGTTTAATATAAGCTAGACAAGGCATTGAGCGAGGTTTTCACAACAAGGCTGATGGGATTTTGCTTTTCTTTTGAAACAAACCAACCACAGTAGCCAAGCCCTCTCAAACGAGTTCTACTATAGAAGCTTTCAACGTACACCCGGGGACAAATCTTTCACTCACTGAGAAGTGAAAACCTGTGACTAGATCGTCCTGAAGACGGATGCGACTGGAAGAGGTGGCATTTGAAAGTGTTGCTGACTTAACATTTAGGTTTCAGCATAACAAAACTTGCACTGTCTTTTCGCACTTAGGCGCACAGCGTGCCATTGGTAATGAATAATGATTCAACTACGGTGCCCCACAAATTCGCAAGCTGATCCTAGTTAACATGTCAAAGGAAAGCATACACAAGTCTATGGGTATCAAATTTTAGGTCATACCAGAAACATGAGGACCAGGCCAGCGAGCAAACAGGCAGCAAATCCATAAATTCTCTGCTCATCCAAAATGACAAACAGAGTTCAACCCAACAGGAGAAATAAAAGAAAATGAGAGATGGGTGTGGATATAGCTGATGGGTTACCTGCAAAGGGGAGAGAGAGCAGAGGCCCTCTGTGTCACCCAACAGGTTTTCTTGTACCTCTTCGTCTCCACCTGAAATAAACTGATTCAGGTTCCACATTTTATTGAGCTTCCTCGCTCATCAATGGTGTTCAACTAACCAGATCACTATCTATGTGGCTCTTCACTCAAAGTGGGTCACCAAGGAGAAGTGGGCGGAGAAGTGGGCGGGCGATCTGCGAGAGAGAGAGAGAGTGTGTGTGTGTGAATTTCTCTCTTTTGTTTCATTTGCGGAACTGCCCCAGCTCTAAAGATTATTTTCATACGTACCCCTAACTTTTACATTTTAAAGTTGGATCTTGCTATCCTCCACTCAATGGGTGAAAAATAATATCCATATAATGACAAACTAATTCGGATATCAATACATATTTCACAGATATCAATATACTTTCACAGATATAATGCACTTTTCTCGAATATTTATGCACTTTCTATTTATTATCCTCTACCTATTGGATGGAGGTTAGCATTTTACTTTTAAGTTCTCCCGTAAAATAAATAGTGTTAGCAGATTTAGTGATGGTAATGACTAATGACACTATTTCAAATTGAACTAATGCTTTCAAAGCCCTCTCCGCGCTTATGATCACAAGAATCGATTCTTAGAACATGCTTCGATTTTTAATGTTAATCTCAAACTTTACATTGTTAGAGTTAAAGATCTACAACTTTCATGACAAATAAGAAATATAAACTTTACATTGTTAGAGTTAAAGATCTACAACTTTCATGACAAATAAGAAATATAGTCTGGAAAGGACCATATTATTCAACGGTAAGTAACATTACTTTGAAGTTTAGGCTTACGAGGTAAAATCTTAAAAGAGAGAAGCTCGAGATTACTATGTTAAAAATTGAATTGGATTTGTAGTTCATTATAAATTTTATTTCCGGAAGCAGTCTAATTATCAACATGGGTTAGAAAAGTTGTCATATACTACTAATTACCACTAATTACATGATTTTACCTAAGAAAATAATCGTCGTCCACAAAAATAGAGAGAAATCCTAAAACATTTGTCTGGTAATTACGAAAATTAGATAGCTCAAATAGAAAACTTGAAACCAGAGTAAAGTAGGAGTACATAATAATGATATCCTAGTTTGAGAGAGAGAGAGAGAAAGGAATATTGGAGGAAGATGTCGTCGACTCTACTGGAAGTGACTGGTTGAGGAAGTCGAGCGGCTCGAGCGAATCATCGTGAAGGACCTCCAAAATGAACCGGGGGGGGTTTCTCTGCGTTTGGTTTGGGAAAAAAAAGGGCGCCACAGGTTAAACGTGTGGCATCTAATCGAGAACGTCGTTTAAGTCGAGCATTGTAGTTTCTTAATTCTTTTGAGAGTTTCCTTATATATTAGCAATATTTTATTAATCAGAGACGTAGTTTTGATATATTGTCATAATATATACCCAAGGAAAGTTTCATTTATACTGTATTTTTATTAGTACTTAATCGCAATTCTTTTTTGTTTTTTAATATGGGTTTAGTTATACTGAATCGAAACCACAATACTTGTTTCATCTCAACTTTTAGATGTTCAAAACGGCGTAGTTTTGTTCAGTTTCTTCCAGTGACGGTTTCTATCTAACTCAATCATATTTCTTTGATCTTAAACACTCATTTTGTAGAATTCGTTAGAATATAAATCATGTAAACGTTTCTTATAATTTTGGTATAAATTAGTAATTGATCTTGATGCATTTTTTGTTTTTAAAATGAGTTTGGTTTTCAAGACCCTAACAAAAACATTCCAAATAACGTCGTTTTTTTTTTTTTTATATCGGTAAAGCATCACCACACGTCGGTTGGGCGTCGCTGCTTGATTGATCGGCAGGGAGTAGCATCTCCGACCTCCATCCTCTGAAGCACGCTCGGCCCCCGTCCGTCATCCCCAATCTCCGACGATAAGGACAATGCGAGGAAGGATGAGATAAAAGGAGGTATATTTGGGGGCCAATTTATTCTGTTTTGTTCCTTGTGGATGCGCAGTTGAAATCAATTAGAAACCGCTTATTGCCTGTTTCGATAATTTACAGTTATTTGATCAATATTCTTAACCAATGTTGAAGTTTCGAGTCGAGACCGAATAATATAGCTAGAGCTCGGCCTGTTTATTATCGAGATGTTTGAGCTAGGTTCTTTCACTACACTAGCCTCTATAAATGAGCCAAATTTTGATAATCGAGCCAAGTAACAACTAATCTCGAGCTCGAGCTCAACTAGTTTACCAACCCAAGCTGAGCCGAGCTCATAATGAGTCGAGTTGCTCACAAACAGCCCTAGAAGCGAGGGAATGTAATCCCTCACTCAGTCACTCTACCAATTTTTTTGGTTTTATTTTGTGGGGATTTTGATACATGAGGTCGCGTATAGGGCCTTCTTGCGTGTTGTTACACCTGTGGGATTCCCTTTATGCCTTCTCTTTTTGATATGTATACATACTGTGTAGCCCATGATTTTAGTCTGTCTGCATTCCTGATATATTATATATTTGATGCAATACATACCATATGTGCAGATACGTGAGTACCATAGACGTCATCCTGCTGCACGTGTTGTGGACGAAAATGAAGAGCATAAGGAGCTACTCAAAGAGGAACCGCGAAGTGAGTTCATTGGGGAGGTAGATGCTCTCTCTTGCTCTCTTTGCCTCTTTGCATTTGTTGGCTGGTTTGTTTCTGTGGATGATATTTCTTAGTACTTGATATGTGTTCACAAACTTTTGCATTGTCATTTTTTGGCTAAAATTTTTGCACTGATTGAGAGAGCTCTTAACAATATTTATACAGTTAGTTTGCTTTATTAGATGCTTTCTTTGAAAGATTTCAGTTGACGGTACGATTACCAATAGGTAATATTGTCTAGCATGTTTCTAATATGGTAATTAGACATACAGCTGCTCCATTTCGTTTTCATGATAACTGTGTTCTTCTTTGTGTTATCTGTAGCGGCCGGGCTCACCATGATCCGTTTGGCTCCCCACCTACTGCGAGGTTCACTCCTTTTGACCCTAGCCAGCGGTGTAATGCGCGGCCGAGACCACGCTACTGAGAGCGCTCAGAGGCATGATGCCGCAGACCTAGCGCGAGGGCAGGGCGCAGTCGGGTGCGGAACGGCACCCAGCCCGTCCTCGG
>JAXBDA010008377.1:0-14950 GCA_036023075.1 Gaultheria prostrata | reverse complement strand
GAGAAGAAAGGGGGCATTGGGTGCTCGGTTTCTACGGTAGATTGCACGAGTGCACCAGCCTTGAGGCTGAGCTATGGGGGATCTTTAGAGGCCTTGAACTGGTACAAAGCCAAGGAATGGAAGCTCTAAAAGTGGACTCGGACTCCACAGCTGTTATCAATCTCATCAACGAGGAGGCTCCGGAACATTCCCCCCACTCGATCCTGATCAAAGAATGCAAAGCTTTGATGACCTCCACTGGATGCTCTCTAAAGCACACCAACCGCGAAGGAAACAAAGTGGCGGACAAGCTAGCCAATATGGGAGTGGATCAAGAGCACAAGTGGGTCTCCCACATCTCGCCCCCAATAGACATCATTCCCCTCCTCGAAGCCGATATGAGGGGGTTGCCTTTGAGAGGCCTTAGTTTCGTTTTTTGTTTTCCTGTGTACCAAAAAAAGAAGTGACTTTTTTTAAACCCAAAAAAGTGGACAAAAAATCAGATGAAAAAAATTGCTTATTTAAACCAAATGGCATGACTTTTTTGAACCCAAAAAAGCAAAAAATTAATTTTTCTACTGTGGCCAAAATAGGCCAAAATATACTTAATTTGTTTAGTAATTGAAATGACGATAATAATAAATTAGAGGGATAGGGAGGAGTCATCCATGCAGATTAAATATCGATAGGGTTTATCTTGTCCATAAATAAGAAGGGATGGACCAGATTATTTTGTTTGTGGAATGAGTAATCCGGGTACTCATTTTATTTCCCAAACCATGGATTACTTATGGGCTCGAGTTTGTCATCCAGGCCGAATCTCATCTAGGCTCTATTGTCTCCAGCTAAATGAGTCCTAATGAGAGATAATATAGGAGGAAGTATTATTAGTATTTTATTGAGTCAAAACTCTCTGAGTTGAAAATTGTATAAAATTTCAGAACACCCTTTAAGACAATCAATAACTTAAATTGTTGGGTTATAATTTTACAAGACTAAAGGGGCATTATTGGAATTTGCCTTTTAATGGTTTCTAAAATAGGAAAATTGCAAACAAATTGGGACAGCCCAAAAAGGAAACCTGGGTCCTGGGCAAATAGATCAGTACGGAGACAGTATAACTAGGCAATGTGGGACTTACCAAACTATTCTAACAAGGTTTGTTGATCTTCATCATACGAATAATCTTCTAAATTAACACTGCAAGATGAACAATTGCCATTAAAGTTGAAATCAAAGTCGGTTTAATAGTTATCGGAGTAAATATCATTTTATGTTTGTTTTTCATCCAAATGATTTAACAATATTAGCAACAGCGTTGGTAATTGAACTACTTTGAAATCAATCGGATAGTTGAAGCCGATATTTGAGGGACAAATTAAAATGATGCATAATAGTTTAAGGATGAAAAAGTAATTTTTGAAGGTTGTCCTGTTGGCCCATTATCAGGGACGGAGCTAGGATTTATGGGTCCAGCCGTCCAGGCTATATATGTGAAGGATGTGCGGCATTACAGAATTTGATGATACGTATATTTTTTCAATGCAATAGTAGGATTTTTTCAAATTGTAGTAGGGGTGACTGCTCTTACTAACTAGCCATCTCCTGTCTCCATCCTTACCCATTATGCTCCCCCACAAGAGGTGCTCTCTCCTAAATCTTATATTCCCCAGAAGTATCATGTTTGAAACTTTGTAGGTACTATCAAATTTTATGACTACGTTTATTATGTTGGTTTTTTCGTACCCCGCTAGCATCAAAATGGTTTTACTACTTTCTTATGAATATGTAATAATGTTCAAGTACCAAGAGAATTATGTCAAAATAGACATTAAACATAATAGTAAACTCCAACACCCCCACTAGTACTATACATTCAAACCTAAAAGCAAGACAAACTCTCAAAAGGGTAAACCTGACACCCACATCTTCATTAATTAAACTGGAAAAATAATTAAAGGAGGAACTGAGAATGCTAATAATTCCAAATTTTGTTGTCTGTGCATGCAACAGATGCACTTATTTTTGTTGTCTGTGCATGCAACAGATGCACTTATTCGATCTCTTACAAACGTTTTCACAAACGCATTTTTATTTTACGGCATCTTTCGGGTGCACGTAGAAACATCAGTTTCTTTATTTTATTTTTGTGTGTTACATCAACAACGATCCCTACAAGAACGCAGTATGAGATCTTAATTTAGTCACAACAACATAATTCTCCCTTTCACAGCGATGATTGGGGGTTAAACTTTTTTCCACCTTCCAAGCATCTCTCTTCCATGAATAAGAAAAGAAATTTCGAAACTTAGAGCTATCTAACGTGATCCATAACGGGCTTTAAATCACAGTAGCAAGAAATGTAATGGTATTAGTGAGATGATCATATATCGACTGATATCGGTCCGTAAAATCCTGTTACGTACTGTCAATACGATACATAACGGCATTTGACTTCTTGTTGGAAAAAAATATGATTTTGTAATCATATTTATGAGTAAATTGGAAATTGTCTCCAATTTATATTTATATCATTTGATAAATAAATAAACTTAAAATTGTTGCAATTATTTTATCACGTGTCACACCGAAATCAGGCTAGCCATAACCATGGTTTTGTAAGTTGAAAGGCTCACTCTTTGGAGGAATTGATATTAATTAATTTTCCTTCTAGAAGATTTAGACCCCAGTGATGATGAATTGGTTTTTTCTAACATTTCCCATAGTGGTGACTTTTCGAAGGAATGGTTTGGCCGGCAGTACCACTTCGGAATAGTGGTATGTTTACCTCTTCAAAAAGTTGTGTTCCTTTATGGCACCACTCTGTACCGCTTCAAACATGTGTCTATTTCTCTATAATTAGGACTCTCCTCATCCTTATTCATTCAAGTTTTTCCTTGCATACATTCTGCATCATTCCGCATAAAATATACTTAGAGTTCCTGCGTAGTTTTCTGGTTCGCCTACCGAACAGATTGGAGTGCTACTTCCGTTCGGTGTAAATCAAGTAGTCCTGGGAAGCAGACGTCCGCAAATTCTATCAGCACCAGTGTGGAGGGCGAATTTGCTTTAAGGACAGAGAATCTTAATTCTTGCCCCGGTTCGAATCGTCTTTTACCAAATTTCGGTGTACTGAGTTTGGTCCGGTAAATTTTTCATTAATTTATTTGTCTTTATTTTATTGATTTCCAGATTTTCCGTAACCGAGTTTCTAACACTTCTTTCCCATATTTTTTTATTTTCTTCCTTCAGCTATTCTATTCAAATGCTACCCCACCCTCTAGTTCTCAATATAGAATTAAAAACACAGATTCGGACAAAACTATGCTCGGAACTGTCCGATGCATATATGTATGTGTGTGCACTGGACGGTTTTGACCACAGTTATGTGCAGTGTTTTAATTCTGTGTTAAGTTCTATCATTCCTCTTATATCAATGTCTTAATTCGACACATGTTTTATTATAGGGAGTTTTGTGAATATCTGAATTAATTCATGGATGATCAGTTGGTCACATACCTTGCGATCTCCAGTAGCCAAGTCGGTTTCCACAATGGATACAGGTTTAAATCCCAAGGGGCGCAACACTTCTTCATAACTACACAGACGAAATGTATTGATTAAGGGGCCAGTTGGCCAGAGGTCCACTATAGACATTTCCTAATATCTCGGGTCCATCTCATAATTCTGAAACACTTCAAGTCCACTTGCTCTTTAAAAGTACAAGGTTTACCCCTCTTTAAAAAAAAAAAAAAAGAAGCAACAACATTTGTACGGTTGTCCTGGACGCGTCAGATGCAATGACGGCAGGCCCCGTGGTGAGACGACGGCGAGAGGCAGTCAGTGTCAGCGACAACTGGATGTGGGTGTTGACTTTTGATGGTAAGTTTGCAGTAAAAGTAGGAAAAAGAGGTGGATTTTATTCTCTACACACGTAGCAAAAAATGTGGGATTTTTGTGTGTAAATCGTACAAAAATGAGGTACTGAAACTTAAACTTTACAGTTTTTGAATAACAGAATTGGTAAAACTTGACTAATAAATTGATATAACTATACAATTCCTCTAGGAGCATTTTCTTTTAATTTTTAAAAATTATGCTTTTACTCTTTTTTTTTTTTTTAATACAATGGAAGTTCAAAAAAACAAAAATAGAGAAAGACATAGCATATCAACCTCTAAAAGCCCCAACAACCAAAGCCATCGCGAGTTTTATAAGGCTCACTCTCCATTTTTTATTCGAATATGTTTTGTGAATTGTCTTACATGTTGGTGGATGAGGATTTGATCTTAATTAGGCTTTTAAAAAAAAAAGATATAGTCCAGATAACCATATCTTATGAGTCTAGATAACCACATCTGATCTTAAGTAGGCTTTTCAAAAAAAAAATAGTCCAGATAACCACATCTTCTGAGTCTAAATAACCACATCTGATCCTAAGTAGGCTTTTAAAAAAAAATAGTCCAGATAACCACATCTTGTGAGTCCAGGATCCAGATAACCACATCTTTTGAGTTCAGATAACCACATCTTGTGATTCCAAATATGGTTATCTACGCCGGTGACTTTTCCGGCGCAGACGAAATTTTCCGGCTCCGAGAACTTTCCAATGAACTTTTCCGGCGCCGGCAACTTCCGGCAGGGCGTATTATGTATTGAATTAATGTGCGGGTATATTTGTCTATTAAAAAAGGTGAATGGACCTTGTACCTTAGGAAATGCAAAAAAGTGGATTAGAGGTGTTATGGAAATATGAGGTGGACTAGATATGTTAGGAAAACCTATAATGGACCTTAGAACAATTTGTTATTGATTAAGATAGTTCCAATTCCAAAGCAACATTCTTAAAATTAATAGTATTCGAAAGTTGAGAATTCTAGTAGTCAATAGTACTCCCTCCGTCTCAATTTGTTTGCTCAGGTTTTTTTTTTACTGTCCCAATTTGTTTGCAATTCTTCTGTTTTAGAAACCACTAAGGCCCAGTTTTCCACTTGAAAATCAAGTTAGGAAGAAATTTGATAAAATCTAACTTGATTTTATCAAGTTTTTACCAATTGGCAAACAAGGCGTAAAAGACAAAAAGTTTCAATAATGCCCCTTTAGTCTTGAAAAATTATAACCCAACAATTTAAGTTCTTGATTGTCTTAAATGGTGTTTTTGAAAAAGGAAAAAAAATCAAAGAGTTTAACTCAATAAATTGAGAGAAATCCTGTAATGAGCAAATAAATTGGGACAGATGGAGTAGTAATTAACAAACTAAAGTAATTAAAGAGCAGAGAGTAGTACTCCGCAATTAACACTTTGAATGGTGGGCCCCAAGCATGATTGGTAATCTGTCACCAAAGCAATTCAATTTCAACCATGACTATTTTCATGACTCAAATTACGTATTAAAACCATTAATCTCTACAACTAGAAGAATTAATCTCTAAGGGATTGTCCTCCAATGAATTTTATTAAGATTTGATAAAATTAAGCCCTTGATTTTATCCATTGGTGAAGAGATTTAATAAAATCTCGGATTTTTGCAATTGGAGAACCAAGCCTAAAAACCTTTATAGAATGATGAGAAATCTATAATAAATTTTGGGGGTATAATACTACTTCATATATTTCAAGATTTTTAATTACTTTTTGAAGGAAAAAATAACAAAGATGGATAAAAACAAATAAAAAAAATTTTGTGATGCGGAAAAGTAGGTTGAGAATTTGTGAATAATAGTAGTACGAGGATATTTCTGAGGCTCTCTCAATGCTTTCCTTTCTTATTGCACTGATTTCATTTTCTTTATCCTAGTGAAGAATGAATTTTTTTCGCCAATAAAAAAAAAAAATTCGTTAGTGAAGCATAGTAAAATCAGATGAGAGAGAGAGAGCTAACCGGAAACATGAGTGTAATTAGCTCTCCATCTGGCTTCAAAAGATACTGCATTTGGCTTGCCCAAGCTGATCTCATACCAGGTTCAATTGCACAAAAGAACCTGTACAAAATTTTCCATTAATTAAACCTAGCTAGTATCAAGAGGGTTTGTGAGTTGGATTCCAACAAGATTATATAGCAAATTTAAACTAATTAGTAAATACTAGTAGCAAATGCTAATTACTTACGTGTAATCAAAAATCAGATCGAACAACTCAGTGGGTTTCCAGGCAAAGAAGTCCTCGGAAAACAATTTTAAGATAATTTAACGGTTTGAATTTTCCGTGTGGGACCCACAAGTGGGTCCCCGACGCCGGTCGGTGGTCTGTACGAATAGCAAGACTCTAAAATACACATCTCAAACAGACCTCACAAAAGGATCGGTACACAATTAGAATCCACACTGTCGGTACCCCTAGTACATACGGTACGTACTCTTAAGTCTTTAATGTGGTTAATCAAGAAAGTGATTCTTAGTCCTTCCAACGTACGGTTACTTTGGAGCTCATTTTTTTTTTTTTGAAAGGATCATCTATTACCAAAGAACACAGCCACAAAAACAACTAGGAGGGAAGATCCAAAGCAAGAACACTATCAAGACCGGGCGGAATACAACCCGTTTGAACAAAAATTCTCCTAGCTAAGCAATTTGATGCTAGCCAGTGGGCAGCTCCATTGACCTTCCTGCTGCACCAGGTGAACACCCAACTTTTGGAAGTAGCCCAAGTCTTAATGTCTTCCACAATGGACCTGATTTCCCAAGGCCCCAAAGCATTACCATCTGATAGGCAGTTGATTAGAGCAAGACAGTCGGATTCAAAGATAGCCTCTCCCAGGTTCAATTCCACCGCTATAGAGCACGCTATTCAATAAAAATGGCTGAGGACGCAACCACTCTACCAAAACGCCACACATGAGCTAGTCCACTACTACCTCTGGCAATGATGCCAAAGGCAGCTAAGCTGCGAGTGGAGCTCATTGAAGTTCCGTCAATAATTCTCTTATGGCAAAATCTAATTTCAGCCCAAAGGGCTGACAGCACGCGCACCCGTCCGACACAAACTAATGGCACGCACTCCTCTCCGTCCTCTCTCTCTCTCTCTCTCTCTCCCTCCCCTCTTTTTTATATTTTTTGAAATTAAAATGTATACAACTTTTATTTTTCACATCCGATGTTGAAAAGAAATACACATTTAAAATCTACTCGACGACGTCTATTAAACAAGATCAATATTGAATATGTAATTATGTATAGAAATTTTTTTCTATACATAATTACATATTCAATATTGATCTTGTTTAACAGATGTCATTGAGTAGATTTTAAATATATAATTTTTTTTAACTTTGGATATAAAAAAATATAAATTATAATAAATTGAAATTTGAAAAAAAAATGTGTGGGTTGAGTAGATGAGAGAGAAAGAGAGTGAGAGAGAATAGAGGGGACAGGAGAGAGAGAGAGAGAGAGAGAGAGAGAGAGAGAGAGAGAGAGAGTGTAAGGGGACAGAGAAGAGAGAGACAGGAAAAGAAATTACCCCACTTTCGAGGTTAGTGTCTGCCCTAAGGCAGACACTAGAAAACTCTTCTCTTATTTGCAGGGTACGTGGATCTCTAGTTAGTTAATGAGTACTAGCATCAAACCCGTGCACACGGAGTCGCAACACACAAAAAGAATTTACCTCTTGATAAATACTTTTAACATTAAAAACATTTTTATTTCCATAAAATCTAGCGGCGTACCGTGCTACATGATTATTAAAAATTTGAATTTACATCCTTTTTTTAATTATCCCCTCCAGCGGTATAATTCATTAGTTTATGTTTTTTAAGTAAATAACTAAGAAAACTAAAATATAACTTATAAGTGATAACAAATGGGTTATTTTGAACAAATTAATATATCAATAATACAACTTATAACTATACAAACTTGGTGCTTTCCTTTGGATGTGAAGTTTTTCCACGCAAACTGCAATCATTTGTTCATTTTTTGCCTTCAAAAAGCTGTCTTATTTGTTTCAGTTCTTGATTCTTTGTTTCACTTTTTATTCTATAAAAGTAATTTACTATGTGATTAAAGAAACAACAAATAAATAAGAATGGGTGGGGGTTTGAAGGCATAAAATATTTGTTAATTTGGAGATTGGAGAAGTAAAATTCTCCAAAATGTGGCAGCCAAAACGGCTTCCCGGTGGAGCACCTATTCTTAAAATAGACTGCCAAAATTTAGATTTCTCATGGCAAACGGCTTCCCGTTCCCTGATATGTAGGGTATACAAGAATAAACCGCCATAACTTAGATAAGAAATTACCACAGTATAAAATAATAACTCAATTGATTTAATAAATAATAGTATAGGCATACTAATCATCTAGAACTAACGCAAGTGAATTGAAAAAAAAATTACTTACATACTAATCATCTAGGACTAAATATACGGCAAATAATGTATTTCTATGAAAGAAAGAGACTAAGACGATAACAGTTTTAGACGTACATGTGTGACTAAGGACTTGCCTAAGATATCCAAGAATAAGCAGTCCGAATCCAAAACACTCTATACCTAATAAAGGAATTGGATTTGAGAGAAATACTATTGATGGAGTTTAGGATATGACTAAAAGTGGTTTATTCAATATTTAAGCTTTGATTACTCCGTAAATCTGAGAAAAATTCGATTAAGGGAGTTTCGTGGAATCAGTAAATCAATTATGGTTATCACACTCCTCAATTCAAATACGGATAAGGAATGATTCAAAGTTAACTGTTGAATAACCTAAAGCTTGCATATAGTAGATAAAACCTATAAATGGATAAAACTCAAGAGTGGAAATAATAATCTCATATGTGTCCTTTTAAATTTTTTATGACAACCCAATCTCATTGTACCACATGTCCTGTTCACGACCCTCCTCACAAAAAGTTATCCTGCAATACTATATAAGATGTAATAGTAGAGCAAATTGATAGTAGAAATGAAGAAATTGGGCTTACGCTGCCACATCCAGGGATCAAAGTTCTGCCTTTGGGAAGAGCACCTATCTGGTGAAGATGTACCAAAATAGGCGTTGGCTTACCCAAATCCCACGGCGTTAACCCTTGTTCCCAACATTTTTGCCAACCACCTGCGTCAAAGAGAGACTAATAATTAACCAGTGAATAATTATTTTGGTACATCTTCACCAGACAGGTGCTCTGTTTGGTGAAGAGTGTATCCAAATATGTTTTCAATAGTCCAAATTTGCTAAAAATATGTTACAGATAAGATAATTATCTACCTTACGACACATTCTCTCTTTGTTGGCATCTTTCAAGACAAAACACACATTTAATTGTATCTCCATTTATCAAGTTGTAATTTATTTATTTTTTTAAAATTTTAGAGTATCTGTTTAGAAAGTAAATCATGTGTTCATTGAGAGGGCGAGATTTTTAGGTCATGAAAGTGTTTGGATATCAAGATAATCACGCAACCGTATTTACATATTTGGCAAGATAATCACGCAACCGTATTTACATATTTGGCTGCTCAGTGAAGGAAGGAGATATGAAGTCTAAATAAAGGAAGAGAAGTAATTCCTGGAAGTTGCTTTTAGGGGTGAGCATAGACCGGATTGGTTCGGTTTTGTAGTAAACCAAGAACCAAACCGCTACCTACGGATTATGAATTTGGAGAACCAAACCAACCCATAAAAGGCATAGAACCAAACCAATCAAAACCATTAAGATACGGATCGGTTTCGGTTTCGGTTTCGAAACATGGTTTGCTTAAAATTGAGATATTATTTATGTAAACTATTTAAAGTACTTAAAATTGTGAAGATTAATAAACCAAAACTTACCGATTTCATTAAAATATCATTAAAATTAATCATGGTAATGAAGGAAATCAAGGAATAGCAATAGGCAATGACCGAATCATGAATCATGTATAGAAATTTCGAAAAATAAAAACGTGTTGTGGAATCAAAATTGGAATGGAGAATTTCATTAGCAAAATTATTGGCTTCGACTAAACCACTATTGGTGTATTGGAATTAAGGGAATAAGTTTTGAATTAGGCAAAATAAAATCTTGCACAGAGAAGGAATAATGAATAAATTAAATTAGGAAGTTAGTTAACTATGACTTATATATATAAATACATTCATATATAATATACACGGTTCGGATCGGATTGGGAATAGAACCATGAAAGTAAATCCACAAACCAAACCATTGAATACGGATTCTAATTTTTTTTAAATCAGGACCAAACCAATCGATTTTGGATCGGTTTGGACTGGATTCACGGTTTGATAGGTTTTCTGGTCACCCTTGGTTGCTTTAGCAACTAATTGCCACTTTCGGAATATATCAAGGCAATATATGCGGCTGTTTTTGATATGCGGATTTTGTGTATTTATATATATGTGGCTGAATTTAGTATTGAGGGTACCGAAGATATAGTATAGGTTCCTATTTTGCTCTTCACGTTAACAATTACAAAGGGGGAGCTCGGTTTTGACTCTTGGTGAATATACATGGCATTTAATCATTGGTGATGCTTCAAGAAAATTCCAAAAGTGCTTAACAACTTTGATTGCTCTTCTAGCGGATTTTGGAAGTATCTCGGAGGACTTGAGGATTCGAGGCGTTCAACAATTAACCACTTGGTGCGGTGTACGTGGATTCGGCAAAACAATATTTTGTTACTTGGTTAGGATTCACGACTATGTTTATTGAGATTGTTTTGTAACCGCACAATGGTAATTTTTAGTGCGTTGATTTCCTCATGTGGGTTTTACTCTTTTTAAGGATTTTCCATGTATATCTTTGTGTTCATCTTTTATTGTTTTTCAATTCTTTTTAGTTTGCTTATTGAGTATTTGATAGCATAAGAAAAATGATTTTTCAATTAGTATCAGAGCGGATCGCTCATTATATTAAAACTTTTTCTAGAGCGGATCCTTAGTAACAATGAACACAAACATGACTCATTTATCTAGTCGTATATCTATTCTGGATAGTGAAATTTAATTATTGAAAATCTAGAATAAAAGTTGTAATGAGATCAACTAATGAAGAAATTTGGAATTCATGCGTTAGCAGGCTCGGCCTTGGGCATAGGCCCAATAGGTGGGCATCGTAATAAATGAAGTGCCACTTGTTGGCCCAGCAGTAACTCAAATGTCCCTCTCGAACCTCCCCGACGACACTCTTGTTACAATATTCCCCCCTCCTACTATATGCTGTAAGCTTATACAGTTTAGTTTTAAATGCATGATTTTTAATTTTAAATAAATATATTCAATAACAGTTGCCAAAATTAGCTAAATTTAATTTACGAGAAGAGCTCCAAATTAGAGTTTGCAGTGATGTCTAATTTGAGGTATATAAGTGATGTCTCGAAATTTTTGGAAGACGATGTTAGTGAGTACGTACTAGTAAATCATGTCAGATTTTCTTAACAAGAGTAGTACTTGCTAACTAGAAGGAAATTTTTGGTTTCTGAAAATGATTATGTCTTTGTGACGTGCCCTTGTTGCTCTTTGGAGATTGAAACGGCTCAACGTGTCCATCTGCATTGCCAATTATTGGAGATTAGAAAAGTAAGTTTGAGTCCTGTTTCTTCTTTTTTTCTCATTAATTTTAAAATTCTTTTTCTTTGGTGCTAGTAGATGATCATAAGCTACTTTTGATATCTTGCATCTCTCTTCTTTCTTCTCAATGTATCCTTATCGAGTTTCTCTAAAATTTTCTCTTTTCCGATAAAAGAAAAAAGAAAAAGAATAATGAAATGTGGCTAGGACTGGATTTTCTCTTTTCAATGTATCCTTTGTCGAGTTTTAATCAAAATTGTTGTCCCCAAAAAAAAAAATTAATGAAATTTTAAACGTCCCTTTTTGCTGTTTTAAAAAAAAAATGGAAAGTGTGAAATGGATTGCTTTCTAACACTCTCTCCGGATTAGAAGTTGGTGGTGGAGCTGATCAAGGTTAGAGGAGAAAATTTTCTCAGGTTAGAGTGGCAACCTGGATAAAAGCAAAATCCAATATATTATGTTGTGGATGGTTTTAAGACAGGGGCGGCCAAACCTCATTGGACTATTGGAGGTCTAATGTGAAGTTTGAATGTGGGGCCTTTAAAAGTTGAAGTATTGATGTTAAACATTTTAATTTACGGTATTTTTTGTTTCTTAATTTGAAAATTCTCTCTCTTTATTTTTTAAGATGTAAAGTTACTACTAAGAAATACTTAATCTATTGCGCACCTCAGATTAATCCCTACAGCTCATCTCACAGCCGTTTCACACGCTTACGCGTGAGGGTGCGATGACTCTAAGAGTTGCTAGCAAGGGAAATCGAACCTAAGAGCTTAGATGGGGGCAAACTTCTAAGTCTCAGACCAAGACCACTTTGGCCAACCCCTTAGTTTTTTTCCTTTGGTTTGGCTGGTTGCTGGTTCTCCTAGGCAAAGGTTTCAATGGCCCAGTACATGTTTAAGAGATGCTTCGAGAGGGATAGGAAGGGTCATTGGTGACTAGGTTTCAAATTTTAATTAACAGTTTACAAATTTTGTGACTCTACTTACTGCTTACTGGGTTTCAAATTCCAATGTTGCCGCAACCATTAAAATTCCAAATCTGTAGTATTCTATGCATGACACCATAAAAATCTCATTTGATGATTCATTTGCTCCAAAAAACTTAATACCGCCGGGTAAAGAATGTCTTTAACAACCCCAAAAAAATCTCCGAGCAAGCCCTTTTGTACATCTTTGACTGGCAGAGGGAGCAAAGGAAATCAGAACAAAATGATGCACGGAAAATTATTGAGTGCCTCTGAGTAAGGACACGTACTGCCCCAACCATTGTTTCCACCATACATTTGTGTGGTCCTCAAGAGTTGCGTAGCATCAAATGGAAGTCCAGAAAGTGACGAAGAGTTTGAGAGTTTGTTTTTGACGTGCTGCGCCGTTTAACTGTTAGTAATCGACATTTAATCAACGGATATCTGTAATCTTAACGTGTGGAGATTAATAAGTATTTAATAACATGGAGCTCGTATAAATTGAGATAAAGAAGGGAGTGCAATTATACTTCTTAAGTGATGTGAATTATAATTTGTGAAATAAGAATAGAATTCAGGTGGGATTAGGTTTTCTTATTTACACAAGGAACCCATATTTATTTTTCCTTAGGTCCCTGCTCTAGCTCTATAAATATATCGTTATATTCTCTAGGTCACACAACAGTCATTCGAAAAATTAAAAGAGAGGCTGTGTGAAAGAGAACAAGGAGACTACGTAAAAGTTCACGCTTGGCTACGTAATCGAGGTATAAGGGAATATGGCAGAAGATCATGGGGTACTGTCGAGCAAAGTTTGTTGCGTACACTAATTGGGTCTGTCAAGTTTTAAAAAGAAACAAGTCAACCAGCGTTCGTGTCTACGGATGAGAGGTAAACCCTGATTCCGCTTTGTAGGGTTTGTGTTGATTTTTGTTGTTTAATCTGTACGCGTCATTATTGGGTTCTGGGATTCGTTTCCCAACAGTGGTATCAGAGCAGGCTGTAATCACGCGTATGGATTAAACATGCCATGTTGTCCATAGAATATAAAGGATAAGAAGTAGAACTGTACTAACCCTTGTTTTGCAGCGTTCTTATCCAGCTATTATGGTCACATAATTTTTTTTTTGTTGATCTTGCGTAATTGGATCCCACGATGTTTTTTCGTGGTTATTGTTATTTATTTGGTACCACGATTATTTTTTGTGGTTGTAATAATTAACGTAGTGCTTCTTGTTTTTTTATTTTGTACCACAATTATTTTTCGTGGTTGTAATAATTAACGTAGCATGTGAACTCCAATGGAGGCATAAGATCAATGTATGTATTTATTTTTTCGATTCAAATGACGTTCAATGGGTTATTCGGAGATTGAAGATGATGGATACGGAAGAAACAAGCTTTTTTTACAAGAAGATAAGTTTTGTCAAGAAAAAATGATTTTTGGCTCGCAACAGAATTTTTTTCCAGATTCTTGGGTCTGATTGGCAGGGCTATTTCAACCCAGTAAACGATGGAATTAGAAAATATGTTCTTCATGGAAGTTTTAGATAATTGAAATTCGAATCCAACCAAATTGGAATCAGTTCAATCAGAGTTCGGATGAGGGAGAAAAGTCTAACATACTGATGGCTGTGCAGTTTACTCTGGAAAAAATTCAGATCCGATTTTTCTTGCCCAAGTATGGTTGGATTTTAGTTTCCTTGATTGATTCAAAGTATCTAAGTCTTCTACACAAGAAGCGCTCAAGAATTTCAAGTTTGGAAGGATTCGTTATTGCTTAAGGATTTCAAGACTGGAAGAATTCCTTATTGCTCAAGGATTGCATATTGGTCATAATAGTTGGGATACATGTCACGCCCTCATTTTTACAAAACATAAATAAAAGAATCTCAACAATAAGTAAGTTAAAAGATAAAGATCTCCATAAATTAGAGTGCATCCTTAGTCCAATAGCCATCAAATGTTTGGGCACCCTTGCCCCAAAGGTGAAATCAAAATAACAGTTTGGGCACCCTTGCCCCAAAGGTGAAGTCAAAGTAACATTCCATAAGTTATTACAAATCCATAGTCAAAAGATAGAGAAAAGATTAGAGTTACAATATCATCTCCCCAAAAAGAAAGTTTAATGCGTAGAAGATGAATAAAATAACTCCATGCCATGTATGCTCATCATCCAAGTCAAGCATTCCAAACCATGCACGATCAAAGCTGGGTACCTGAAAATGATAGGGTGAGCACACTTGCTCGTAGGAGAACTAATCTACTACCGCTAGGCGTATACAAATGATACATGCACATGGGATGATGATATGCAAAAGAAGATGGCTTATAGTTCATAAGAGACACGAGAAAGTAACAACGTATCCAAAAGATTCCAAGTGTCCAAATATGCCATCGCGTATCCAAAACATTTAAGTATCCAAAATGATTTCCAAGTGTCCCAAAATCATTTCTAAGTACTCACGCACCACCCATGTGTCCATTGATTTCACCA
>JAXBDA010008376.1:0-14955 GCA_036023075.1 Gaultheria prostrata | reverse complement strand
GCACGACAACCAACGGTTCGGATGTAAGGGTGCCGAGGTGAAATCTGGGCCGTCCATCCGAGCAATGGACGGCTCGGATGGTGCACAGCAGGTGCTGTGCACCCGCTGCACAGCAGCAACCCCTTGTATGGTTTGGGCCTTGGAATTTCAACTTTAATTTGAGTTAACAATGAAGCAATTATTTTTCCTTTTTTTTTTCCGTTAGACGATAAAATATTAGTATTTATTAGATCATTAAAAGGATTAACCTCCTGTGTATAGAAGTAAGGATGGAGCCAGAGGGGACAAGCGGTGGCAGCCGACACCACAAGGTTTTCAAAAAATGCAACTGTTGTATAGAAAACAAATTTTTATCCCTGAAATTATATATATAGACTCGCCACCACTAGATTTTCTTAATCCTTCATCCTCTAGTTTTTTTTCCTAATGTTATTATAGTTTTTCGTAGAGCGGAGGAATATTCATAATGCAATTTGTCTTTTTATTTTTTAAGTACATATTTTCGCTACCACAAAGGTAAAATCCTAACTTCGTCCCCGTATAGAAGTCGAACCCTGAACCTCACGTTCAAAAAGAGCACTACACAACCGTTTGGCCAAACTCTGAGGTCAGAAAATCCTATTTCACCATTGTTTGTTGTAGGTGCAAGATGAGACACATTATGTGACTATGAGTAGAAGCATTGGCAAAGGAGAAATTAGGATTTCAATTGGAGGAGTTCAAAGTTCAAACTAGAGAGTAAATTTTTTGTAGGGTAATTTTAAGAAAGTTTATTTCAGTTCTATTAGTTTGTGTTCATTTATTTTTAAAAGTTTGATGACGAATCTCAAAATATTGTTAACATCACGCCATAAAAAATGCTTGGTATTATCATATATTCAAAGCACATGTATATTCAACGGTTTCCGTCATTCCCATTGCGATGCTTTATTATTCAATTGTTTGATCTTATGTCACCGATTATGTCATTTGTAGAATTGAAATTATTAGTTATGTAAACAAAATCAAATTATAAATTAATCCATAATTTTCATCAGAAAGTGGAGATGATAAAAATTTAATCGCAGTGTGCTCATAGTAAATATTATCCATACATTTCGTTGACCCGTCTTTTTTTCGTTGCGAGTAAATCTTGTCCAAGCGGACGTCGGACAAGCCATATTCGACATAGTAAACTCCGTTGGTCTTTTTATATAGTATTACTTAACGCACGTTTCACATTACCTACAAGTGGATAAGTATCAATAAAAATAGGTTATTGTTTGGCTGGTTCTAAGGGAGTGTGCCGCTAACTTGTTTATTTTTTTGTTTTTTGGTTTTTTTATGTGAGAACTCAAAAAATACGTTGGCTTTTTATGGTTTTTATATGATATATTGTGAGGGGATGACCTATCTCGAAAAATATAAAAAGCTGGTTTTTGGCTTTTTAGAACGGGGCCTAAATTTATCCGGTATAGTTCTTAGTTTCTTACCGAGGAAGGAAGTAGCAATAAGAAAGTCTTTGTTCAAGTTTCAAAGGACCTTCCCCCTTACTAGCTGCAGAGAACTTTTGTTGATAAATTATCCCTAACCAGTGCCACTAAGCAAAAGCTTGTGTTTTTTTAGTCTCAGTTAAACTTTGTTCAATATGCCTGAAAATCAAGTAAAACAGTGGAGTATAATTTTATCGCCCAACACTTGTCGCACAACACCCAACCCGGATTAGTTCAATATCCACTCTGATAACATTATGGTTTCTGAACAGGTTACACTATCTTCTAGGAATTGAAAAGGACAAAAAAAACAGAATTTGAATTGTGCCGGCAGGCCTGGGGGTATATTATATTATGGTCCCATACAAAAGGGGGGTGTTTGGCAGAAGTGTTTTTGCATTTTCTACTTTTTGGTTTGGGTAAATTTCACTGACCTCATTTTTGACAAATGCAGAGACCTCCCCTGAGATTTCTAAAATTACACTTACCTCCTCTATTTTACAAAATATTATCAAGATTCCCCCATTCCGTTAACTAAACACTAAGGCCCCGTTCCGCTAAAAAAAATCAGTTGCCGTTTTAATCCAAAAACTACTTCATTCCACTAACAAAAAACTACCCAAAAAAACCAGTTTTGTTTTAAACAAAAAACTACTCCATTCCGCTAACAAAAAACTACCCAAAAAAAACCAACTCATTCCACTAATGCCACTAACTTGGGTTTTTTAGTTTTTTGGCTTTTTGACTTTTTTATGTGAGAGCTCGAAAAACGCATTGGCTTTTTGTGATTTTTTATGTGATGTATTGTGAAGGGATGACTTGTCTCGAAAAACGTAATAAGCTGGCTTTTGACTTTTTGAGCTAGTGGAACGGGGCCTAACCTTTTAAAAAAAACAATTGGTATCATCAGCCAAACGCGTCCTACTAATGTAAAATTACAAATTTGCCCTCCCCTTATACGTCTGTCAAAAAAAAATTATAACAGAAGCATATCAACTTGTTTTTATTTTTTAATCATCTGAAAAATTTATTAAAAGACAAACCTGTGAGAAGATGAGATTAGCAAAAAAAATTGGAAATTCTGTACCCATTCACGTTCGTGTGTCCCGTAACTTTAAAAAAAAAAAGCAAGCATTTAGGAGTTGTTAGGGTACGAGGGCAGATATGTAATTTGGTAACACAACTCAAAAAACCAAAAAACCACTTAGCGGAACAAGTTTTAGTTTTAAACTAAAACTAAAGATCCAAAAAACCAAAAAACTACTTAGCGGAACAAGTTTTAGTTTTAAACTAAAACTAAAGACCCAAAAAACTAAAAATCCACTTAGCGGAACACCCCCTAACTCTGTTATATTTTGTTTTTGAATGACCGAAATACCCTTGAACATTAAGGTAAACTAATTAACTAATTGGATATTTGTTAAAAATAACTATTTAACTAAATGAATACTCTTAAATATTAGTAGTTTTTCTTCTAATTGTAATCTTTAATGTTAAAATCAAATAATTAAGTAATTATATTTCTTCAAATTTGGGTAATTATACTACACCTTATTTATAACGATTATTTTCATAAACCTTTTTTTTTTTGCTTCATGTATCTTGTTCTTTTTCATTTAATATGGGTATACATATCAAGCGAAATGCACTCATCATATCCAAAAAAAAAAAAAAATTGTCTTGATTTCTACTTATTTTTATGAAAAAAATAAATTAATATAACTTACTCCCTTCGTTCCTAAATAATACCCCCTCCGTTCCAAAATATTGGTTCATTTTCACTATTCGGGACCTCTTAAAAAATCGTATATATTTCCTAATTTATAATATTTTTTATATCCAATATTAATCTTGTTTGATAGATCTCAATTAGTTTTATTATACAAAATTTTTAAAATCCTATTAAACTTTATAGATTGTGAAATATAGACAATTGTTTGAGTGACACGACTGCCCAAAAGGGACCAATATTTTGGAACGGAGGGAGTAGTCTACTACGAAAACTCATGTCATTTTTCAAATCAAAAAATTACTCCCTCCGTCATTTTTATAGTGTGTAACTTTCCATTTTAGGATGTCCCTTAATAAGTGTGTGTTTTTAAAGTTAGTGGGTACATTTCTTATTTTGCCCTTAAAAGTAGATTCCTTTTTGAAAAGTTAGTGGGTATTATTATATTGATAATGGTAAGTAGTAGAAAGTAGATGTAAAAATTGTTAAAGTTGATGTGAGAGAAAATAAGTTGAAATTACGAGGTAACACACTTAAAAAGAAGTACTTCTGTGTATCATTTTTCGAATTTTTTCACACCGAATTAAAGTACTGATCATCATACACAGAAGTACTTGATTTTTTTATTTGAAAAAGGACAAGAGAGAGAAAATGAGGCTATTATTTAGGAACGGAGGGAGTATCATTCAACTTTCCATTTTCAATTTAATATTCAAACAAAATTAGACTTTTGTTATACTTAATTTTTCTCAAACTTATAAGATTACTTATGCATTTGATATTTGGATAATCAGGGTCTATTATTTTTATGTCCTACTTGTCTTTTGAGAAATAAAAGGCACATGTAAAATGCCTAATCTAACATATAAAAAAAAATTAATTTTTTTATTATATTACCTTATGACTATATAAACAAATGAGTTAAAAAATGAAGATAATTATTTTTTGTTAGAATGAGTTAAGAAGATACATTGTGCATTTCATTTAGAAGGATACATGCAAGAAATATAATAAACTTTCGTAATAAAACCAATTTATATACTAAATATTACTCCCTCCATCCCTTTTTAAGTGTGTTACCTGTGAATTCCAACTATTTTTTTCTCACATCAACTTTTACAATTTTTACATCTACTTTCCATTATTTACCCTTATCAATATAATAATACCCACTAACTTTTTAAAAAGGAATCTACTTTTAAGGGCAAAATAGTAAATGTACCCACTAACTTTTCAAAACACACACTTATTAAGGGACAACAAAAAATGAAAATGTACACACTATAAAAGATATGGAGGGAGTAGTAATTAGCAAAATATAGAATGTGCAACAATTATTTAAATTATGCAATATATAATAAGTCTAATTTTAATTAAACATTAAAACTCCAACTAAAATAGAAAAGAAAAAAGAAAAAGACTTGGTTGTATAGTTCACAAATATCCAAGGGCATTTTAGTCAATCAATAGCAAAATCTAATGGTGTTAATGTTTCATTAACGGAATGGGGGAATCTGGACAATATTTTGTAAAGGAAGGGAGGTCAGTGTAATTTTAGAAACCTCAGGGGAGGTCTTTGCATTTGTCAGAAACCTTAGGGAAGGTTAGTGAAATTTACCCTTTTGGTTTTAGTTTTTGGTGTTTGGGAATCGCTTTCCAAAACACATTACGATAGATTGAGTTTTCAATATTTGACATTAGAGGCCAGAAACGTCGCTATGGGGGAGCTTTTCAAGTTCCAAAACACTCATACTCTTCCAAAATGCATTTGGGTCTCTAGGCCTGCCCTCCTTGATATCTTTTGGGGGAAATTGCACTTTACCTACTTGTGGTTTACCCGAGTTGCAGATGACCTCCTTTACGTTTGAAAATGACCAATTCACCTACTCATGGTTTCGGACTAAAGTGCAACACTAACTCCGTTACCAGAAAATGCATAATGACTATGTTGCCCTTGCACTTTTTACCTATTTCTTCTCTCTCTCTCTCTCTCATTGCATATGTATATCTATATCTCTCCCCTGCATAGAAAAATGATATATTGACAAATTAAATTTTAATAATTTTTGTCCAATTATATTACCCTAAATTCATTTTTAATTTTCTGTTTTTATTTTAACAACTTTCAAAATTAAATTTCAATAAATATTTTACCAAAACTCTTGACTTTTAGTTATTTTCACAAGGTAACAACCTAAACGAAAAATATAAAAAAATGAATCTGTAAAAAATAAGCATATTTGATGGTGCAAATCAAGCATTGCTAATTTTTGTTTTATTCTATAAAAAATAAAGCAAAAAACATGTATAGGGGGCATTAAAATTTTCAACTCACTAAAAAATTTCCCTCACATTCATCCTTTTATAACCATCAAATATGTCAATAATATCATTACCCAAAAAAAACCTCAATAATGGTCATGTTTTTGGTTGACAGCTAAACCAAAATTCACATATAAATACACCTCCCTCTTATATAAACATAAACAACATGTAAGAATATGTGAAACATATGAAAAATAATAGTACTATATCTCAATAATGTCAAAAAAAAAGAAAGAAAAAAAAATAAGTAAAAAACTCAGAGAGAGGAGGGGCTCGCACCCACTGGAAACCGCGCACCACCATCGGGTGACCCAACTCATCTCTCCTTACTCTCCACCTCCGGATAATTTGTGGGAAGTCGGTGAGTTGTTGTAATACGGATTTCTCGTTCACGAGGAAAGCTGAGTGTGATGACCCACATGATTTCACAACCATCAATTTAGGAAATCGAGTGCTCTGTTTTCTGGGTATAGCTTCCATGGCCGACTGCTTCGCCACGAACCCACTCCATGGTGAAATTCGACTTTTATGGGTATAGCTTCCATGGCCGATTGCTTCGCCACGAACCCACTCCATGGTGAAATTCGACGACTCTAACTAATTTGTTTCTAGGGTTTTCTCTTTTGTGGTTCTCTCTCTCTAGATATTTTGGAAGAGAGAAGGAAATGAGTTGGAATGAATTAGAGAATCTTGGGATCCTGCTACATCTGAAGCTTCCATGGCCAACTGCCCCAATCTGGGTTTTTCAATTTTTGAGCATATTCCTCAAAGGAGATGAAGAAGGGCAAAAATGTCTTTTAATATGCAAGTTCAACTTCATTTATTTTTCTTTCACATCCCAACTCGCGTAACACGCGAGTGTAGTACACCTTCCGTCAATTTGGAAGGAAAACCTAACGGTAGCACTTTAGTCCAAAACCATACGGAGGTCATCCGGTCATTTTTAAACGTGAAGGAGGTTATCTGCAACTCGAGCAAACCACAGGTAGGTAAAGTGCAATTTCCCCCATCTTTTGGCTTTGATTTGGGGGCGTGGTTCTGCAACAAAACGTCATTGTAGCTCATCGGTTCTTGGAAGTTTAGGGGGGCCACTGTTTCAGTGGCATTCTAAGGGCATCTCCAGTCGTTATGACAAAAATGTGTTGTTATATTACACAAAAGTGTAAAAAATGGGTCCCATTTTTGTGTTGTTATGACAAATTGTGTTGTTAAGATAAGAGGTGTTGCAGTGGTGGTGTTAGAATATTGTTAAAGTATGAAAAGTAGGGCCAAACTTTTCCCCTTTCTCTCTCCTCTCTCTTTCCTTCTCCCTTTCTCTTTCCTCCACTTTTCCGTTTCTCTCTCCTCCTCCTGTCAAATTCCTGCCAACGCCTCTCTCTCTCTCTCTTTTCTCTCTCTCTCTCTCTCTCTTCCCTCCCTTAGTTAACCGTACCACTACAGTTGTAAACTGACCTATTTCTTACACCCATTTTTCTGACCCTAGCCACACATTAACTAAACGATTGGGACCAAAAAAAAGGAAAAATGTTGTTAACTGACTATTTCTTACCTTATTTCTTACACTAATGCCTTTACTGGAGATGCCCAAAGCGCAATCATTTTGTGCCTATTGCCAAAGTTTAGGTTTGTCCTCAATCATCCTCGCCCATACCACCAATATTTAGGGACTAGGTATGTTCTGTTATTGTTGTTGTTGATAGAATATTTGAAAGTGATGCTTTTTTTTTTTTTGGGTAAATTGAAAAGTGATGTTTGAAGCTCATGTTCCATCACATATTATCTCCGTCCTAAAAAGATAGACCCGTTTGCAAAATTAAAACTTACAATTAAGTAGAGTACAATAATAAAAAAGAATTCAATTATATTTACTCAGATTGAAATGGTACAAGAATCAATCAGCTATGGTTTGCCACCACAGACAAAATTTAAGTACAAGAAGTAATCAACGAGTTAGATAGTAACAGAGAAATTTGAAGTAATTCATGAATCATGCACAATAGCCACTGAAATCAACAAGTGGCTTCCAATATGAAGTGACCCTGTGGAGCAAGGTAGATGACAAAAACTATTGAGAATCCAGAAATGTTAAGCTGTCAATATCGAAAGAAAATCAGCAGGTATGGAACTATTAGACTCCCGGATCACATTTTTATAGTTGCTTTTGTGTATTGTATTTAAGATATCTATTCAAACACCATGGGGCACTCGCACGGTCTTTAATTTTTGTGTTTCTCTTGTGACTCCGTTTTTTGATGCTTGAGGATCCAATATGTTGAGCCTACTCTCGTGGCATGCTGTGAAACATTGCCATCAACTCTAGCTAAAGTTGTAACTTTGTCGTGTCCTGGTGTTTGAGGTTTCAAAAAATTGCCTTGTTTTGATTACCAAAAATTTGGTCATTGTTTATTTTTCGAATCATTACGGAGAATCATGATCTGAGGAACTTCAACCCATCACTTGAATTCCCGTTGTGGATGGATGGATATTCACAGAGAGTACGTAAAGTGTGATTTTGTTTGAATATGTTTCAAAGTTCTATTGTTGATTTTCTCTGCAAATAATCCTTCAAACAAACTCTTTGCAATATTCTAGATTCGTCACTCGGATTCCTTATAAACGTATTTGGCACCCGAACAAGAATCAGTTCAGTATTTTGAGGATCCACTCGATTTCTTGACTTTACCCGAGCTTTTTTCGTTTGAGCAGATGGGCAATGTTTGGTTTTGCAGTCGGGTTGCTGACAGAGTATGCAACAGGCTCTGACTTTGTCGATCAAGTTAAGATTCTTCTCTCCAATTTCGGGATCGCAGACCTCGAATGAATCCTCATCCGTTCGGCCTCAAATTCTACATTTGCTCAGTGTTTGATGTAATTTTCTGTTAGTTAATCCGATGTTTCATCTGCCACTTCTTTTAGTACATTTTGTTCAACCTTCATTTGCCTGTATCCCTCATCACTATATACAAGAATTCGAAGAGATATCTTTTTGATAAATAGTTCCATCACATTTGTTTGTACGCAGAACACATCAATTGCATTGCTAAAAGGACACATTAATGTTACAGGTGGAATGAAAAGACTCTCACACACTTATTTTTCAGATTTCTTATACAAAGCAGTAGCACACAAACACATGAACAAACAAGCACACGTAGAACATCACCACCACCACCACCACCTTATAATTTCGCCAAGGTCTCGTAGCCCTCTTCCGCCACCACAGAAACTAAAGACGGGTTATCCGAATTCCTCACAGAGCAATTCGCTCGAATCTCTCCTACACTGCCTGTCAACACGCTCACCTGCCCCATCTTTATCATCGCAAGCACAAACTTCTCGAAAAACAGTTCCTGATCCTCAGCAAAGCTCTTAACAATTTCCCTAGTCCTTTCATAAGTGTACAGATCCTCGTCCGACGTAAATAGGACTTCTCCGTTCACCAAATTAACATAATACTTGTTATCAAACGTGTTTGGAGTCCTAATATCCAGCACGGTTATGTTCGTGGAATTTATTTCGGGGCAGATTTCCTTGAGGTCATCAGCAAAGATTGGGTCCATGGTTGGGTCTCGAGTCGGGTAAAGCCGATTGGTGAAGGAAGTGCAGTGGCCGAGTCCGATGGTATGGGCGCCGGAGAGGGCCACCAAGTCGGTTTCATCTAGTTTCTTGGCGGCAAAAGAGGTGAGGAGGTGACTGATGTTGGAGGTCGGTGCGGGGAGGTTGGCCAGGACTTCTGCCAGTGTTCCGAAGGTGAGTCCATCCCTTCTTCCCAAGGGGATAATGTATTCAGGCCCACCTGACTGCATGCACAATGACGGAGATATAAGAAGCACGCAAAGACACGTTATGTATTGAAAAAATTAGGACAAGGACAAAACGGGGACACGTTGAATGTAAAATTCATGGCACGTGTGAGAAAACTGGGTGAGCTTGGCTACTTTACCAGGTAAACAGCTTCGCGTGCAGCAAGAGCAGTAATATCGGCGCAGGAGACGACCCTACCGCACTGGCTGTGAACAAGTTCACGGAGGTCGTTGATGATCTCGAATCCCGATGCCCTCAGGGTTAGGTTTGGCGTTGCTTCCTGCTCGCTCGGATTGCTAGCTGTTCCAGCTATTAGCACTGAACCTTCACATCCCTAAAAGCATCGCCATCAGTCTAGCCAATTTGCCTCAAAAAGTGTCATACAATGATATAAGTAGTCACAAAATATCACATCTAC
Source organism: Gaultheria prostrata (assembly GCA_036023075.1). Lineage (NCBI taxonomy): Eukaryota > Viridiplantae > Streptophyta > Magnoliopsida > Ericales > Ericaceae > Gaultheria > Gaultheria prostrata. The sequence continues at coordinate 5,207 of JAXBDA010008376.1, read as the reverse complement.
CCAACAGAGTAGCCATTAGGCTCAACAAAAAAAAAAAACCGAAGTCACCTTCTTCCTCACACGGGCGCGTGTGCGACACGTGCTGAGACTAGATCTCACTCTCTTGCACGCGCCGCCTTTGACCGGCGCGTGCGGTCGCCACGAGACTCCTTCGGCGACGGGTCATAGACCAATGTCTTCGTCTCGACGAGATCTATATCTCCCGGTCTCAAAAAGATTTTAGGACTCGTTTCCTATGATTGGTTTTTTCCCGGCCACTCGTTTTTTCCCGGCCACTCGTTTCCGGCGACGGGTTTTGTCGTCGATTTGCTGGGAGAAGAGAGAGAGACCAGCAAGAGAGAGAGAGAGAGAAGGAGAAAGATGGAGAAGCGAGCTCGCAAGCCTCGCCGCCTGTGTGGAGGTACTGTACACCGGGCCACGATGGCGAGACCGATGCCTAGGCTGTTGGGCGACGGTTTTTGCTGCTTTTTTCCAGCATCCTCGCCAGTGGTGGCTCCTAGCCGTGGATGGCTCGTTATTGGAGATGCTCTAACATCATGTACATGAGAAATAGTCAAACACTTAGACAAATTGTGTAGCATTTAGGCACTCTTCTGCTAGAGTTCTTTTCATTATTTGTATTTTGTGAAGATGTGGCCCTTTATCAGCGATAAAAGCATGAAAAATAAGCATAATCTGAGCAGGTGACGACATTGTTAACCCCCGGGGTTCCCTTTGCGATCGACCAGGGGCTTCAAGAAGCTTTTGGTCAACGTCTGTGTTGGGCTAGTCCATATGAGTATTTGCCCTTGTTTCATTGGCTCCCACATTACTTGGTTCATTGGGCTGGATACAAAGTTATTAAAAAAGTAGCTGACACTTGTTGTGAATATTAATAAAATTGACGCTATTATTGAACTTGTTAAAAAAAATCAAATGAAAATAATTTAAAAAATAGTCACGGAACAAAGATACTTGTGAGCTTTTGAAACTTTCACTGAATGAAACAGATAAGAAAACAATGACTGTTTCTGAACTCATTTTTACCTTTTTCTTATCCGGAAAAAACATAAGAATAAAAAAACAGAAAACAAAAACGGTACCGAAAAGAATGAGCTATGAGACAATAAAAGGTTATGCTCACCAGAACAAAGCAGTCATGGAAGTGAATGCGAAGCAAGCCAGCAGCTTGGCCTATATCCTCTTTGAACACTTTCTTCAAATGTTTTCTGATAATAAATTCCAAATCAGGACACGTGGATTCATAGAAATCCCATGAAAGTCCTTTTACTATGTGTTCAGAGGAAGGGACATATGAATAGGAATTAGCCTCTGAAAAGGCCAATAGAAAGGGCAGCACAAGAGAAGAGATTGCCAAAAAGAGGGAGGGTAATGAAACAACCTTAGAAAAAGCCATTGGTATTTGGTAATATTGGGTTTATCATCCAGGGCAATGAAAGCACATGCTATTTATAGGAGTGATTGTTTGGTGCCTCTAGTGTCTCCAGTGGAGTGACACTCTTTTGGGGTTTTGAAAAAGCCCATGGTCTGGGCCTTGGAAATTGGAATTTCAACTTTTGAGTTAACAATGAAGCAATTCTTTTTCCATTTTTTTCCCCCGGAAGATAAAATATTACTCCCTCCGTCCCGGAAAGTTAGACACTTTCACTATTCCAGCCTTACAAAAAAATTGTCTATATCTTTGAATTCGTAATGTTTTATATAAGCAATATGGATCTCGTTTGATAGATTTCAATTAGTTCTTTTAAACAAAATTTTGAAAATCACATAAAACATTATGAATTGAAAAATATATGCAATTTAGAAATGACAAAAAGTCTCAAAAGTGTCTAACTTAAGGGGACGGAGGGTGTAGTATTTATTTGATTAGGATTAACCTCCTGTCCATCGAAAAGAGTCCGGGGAGGTGTTGTGCGGCAAAACTACTTTATTTTATTTATTTTCTTGATACATCTTTAAAGCTTCCAATACCCTATTTGGAGAGTTAATTTTGGGATCCAATTTTGGGTTCAATTTTAGTGAATTTAGGCTCTTTGAGATAGGGTATAGTGGGTTTTGACACTTGGATTTAGGCACTTTAGGTTTAAGCATTTTTAGTGTTTTTTCTTCCTCTAAACAAGACCCTTTGAAGCTTTGAAGATGTGTCCAAAAATCAAACAAAACTACATAATTTTGCCACACAACAGGTACCGCACAGCAGCCCTAGGATCCCCATAGAAATCCAACCCTATATCTCACGTTCAAAAGGAGCTACCGTGTGGCCAAACCCTGAGGTCGGAAAGTCCATTGTTTTATTGGTTTTTACTGCTTGCGTGCTCGTAATTTACACAACATCATAGGTTGTAGGTGCAGAATGAGACACGTTATGTGACTATGAATAGTTGCATTGGCAAAGGAGAAATTAGGATTTCAATTGGAGTTCAAACTAGAGAGTAAATTTTTTGTAGGGTAAATTTAAGAAAGTTTATTTTGGTCTATTAGTTTATATTCAGTTATTTTTTAAAGTTTGATTACGAATCTCAAAATATTGTTAACATCACGTCATAAAAAAATACATGGTATCATACTATTCAAAGCACATGTATATTCAATGGTATCCGTCATTCCCATTGCGATGCTTTATTACTCAATTTTTTGATCTTATGTCACTGATTATGTATTTTGTAAATTAATCCATAATTTTCATCAGAAAGCGGAGATGATAAAAATTTAATCGCAGTGTGCTCATAGTAAAATAGAGATAGGAGGTGATTTGTTGTGGTTGCCCCTAACAACAATCATGTATTTTTGTGGAGGGTAATTAGAGGGAGTTCACACTATCTTTTTGTTTTCAGACTAATGTTAAAATATCGCTTGTTTCCACTAGGAAAAACAATTTAGTCTATTTAATTATAAAAAAATAAAAATAAAAACAACTTTTCTTGAGTAATGAATTTTTTTTAACTAAATACCCTTTAGTTAATAATGCAAACTTATCTTTAGAGTCCCTACTACGTATTACATTATATAAAGTTTCGAATGTGCATGATTTTCTTGTCTCTACGCTATCTTCCTATATATTATTATTTATTATGCGACTCAATACTTTTATGCTAATTAAGTATTATTCTTGTCTTTGAACCGATCTTGCAATGTGGAGATTCTTTGTGATGTCAGATGTGATGATGATTACCGCATGCCCCTAACCAGAAGCCCCCTTTAACCGTGTGGAGGCTGAATCCGGATGGCCCAATGGACCCGTAAGCCTACTTGACCGCATGGGTGTTGAGCTCACATGGGCGTTGGAACCAAGGGGGTACAGATCCTGCAAGGGCCTTGAGCCGGTGATCTCTTTGAACCAGGAGCCCACTCAGGCAGTGAAGCTCTCACCAAGGGATCCTCTCAAAGATCGAACACTCTTACTTTTTAGAGGTCTGAGGCCGCAAGACCTTGCACGAATAAAGCACGAGGGCGAGAAAAAAACACAAAGCATGACCTGACCTAAGCCCGCCCGACATAACTTGAGCATAGTTTAACAAAAGACTTAGGTCGAGACGTGGCCCAATTGTGCCACGACCTATACCACCTGGGTCTCGGACAAGAGGCGATGATAAGAGAATCAATTGAGACTTCTCGAAGAACGGGAACATAACGAAGAGAGACGTCCACTACCCAAACTAACCCGGACAATTTGATCCACCCCATTGAACTTGATAGGGCCAGAGGGTGTTAAGAAATATTGTCCCACATTGCTTAGGAGAGGAATGGGTGATCACTTAATATATGATGGGACCTCTCCACTCATTGCCAATTGGTTTTGAGTTGGATGTTTCCACATGGTATCAGAGCAGGGCCCATTCCACTCCACATTAAAAGGAAAAAAAAAATCACAATCCACACCCCACGACAGACCAGCAAAAAAGGCTGCACGATGATAGGACAAAAAAAGTGGCCACACGTGACAGATCTCAAATGCGGCTGCACGTGAGGGGGGATGTTAAGAAATATTGTCCCACATTGCTTAGGAGAGGAATGGGTGATCACTTAATATATGATGGGACCTCTCCACTCATTGCCAATTGGTTTTGAGTTGGAGAGGAAGCCATTTGGAGGCTTGGTCACGGTTTTGGCATGACCAAAGAGGTCATGACCATGCCGCTTTTCGGGATTACTACAGATTTTTTGGATTACTGGCTAAGAACAAGGGTTTGCCGCGGAGAGGCCCTCGCATTGTAGCACCCGTGAGACCACTGCGGGTGTTGCGAGGGCCGTGGCCTACACAGAAGGAAAGTTCGTGCACGACCCATGTGATGCGTATCCAACATTTATAAGTAGACTCTTCTCAAAAAGAAAGGCCAAAAAATAAGTCAAGCCAATGCCCGTCCCATTAGATGTTGTAAGAAGGTGGAAATTTAGGGTACGTAAATCAAATATTATTGACTAGGGACGAGAATAATGAATAATTAGTTGGAGAGACTAAGTGAAAATCTGTGAACTGGTGAAGAACAAAGCTAAAGCAGTAAGGAATAAATCCTTGGCAGGACTCCCCTCTGGTGAGAATGAATGCTCTCTAGAAAGAATATTATCTCTCTAGAATCACTCTCGAAGTTTGGAAATATGTCTTCTGAAATGTAGGAGGGATGCTCTATTTAAACAAGCATTTATGTTAAGACAAGTTATCGGATAGCCACAATTATCATTCACTTTTGTTGGGTGATAAAGACGAAAGAAGCTAGTGACTCACATAGTGTGATATCAATCTTTTACTTATAGGGAGTACCACTTGAAAATGCCACACCCTCTGGGAGTTCCTAATTATTGGTCGGAAGGAAATGCGTAAAACCAGCAATACTTCTCTCGTGCATGACTCCTTTCTAGAACAAGCATTATATGGGTTTCGCCCTAGATATCTTTTTTGGATTCGACGATAAGAGGTGTCTGGATTAGCTAACGCGTATCTCAATTAATCTCCTTCCCGGTCCAATCAAATTAAGCTAGACCATGCATACTGGGACTAGGGCATTCACAAAAAATTACTCTTTTATGATTTGACCCCAAGAATTGAACCATGATAAATTCTGCGAAAGCAAACCCACTAATCAATCGAACTAACCCTTCGAGCTTATTCTGCCCCAGATATCAAATCTTGGAATTTGTCATTATGATTAATAATTCCAATCGGCCTTGGGGAATGTTTATTTTATTCTGATTTTTTCCCCTCGAAATCT